>JXWZ01004617.1:0-32561 GCA_000956215.1 Anopheles farauti No. 4 | reverse complement strand
TCTTTAGTAGCACTTTGATGGGTTTTAATAAAGTGTTGATGTAATTAGGTTGCATACATTTTGGTTGTTAAAACTTTAGCGCTTTTAATTAGCGCTTTGATCTACATTTTGTTAAAAAAATTTGTTAACAAAAAGTGTGCCGAATGTATGAATGTTGTTAGTAAATAATTCACGTTACAATCGTATTTAATGATAAAGATTTTATTTCTAAATGTGTTTTTTAACGCCAAACTTGTCAATTTTTACAATCCTATCAATTCCTGCAGTCAACATCTTCTTTGTTATTTTGCTTCTTCGTTAAACTGGAAGGTCAAGATAAATTAAAGTGCTACTCACCGAACCGGATGCAAACCACAGACAAGCTCTATTGTACACTAACAACCTTTCGTCCGCTTCCGAAAGCAAGGCCATGTGTGTAATTGGGTTGTGCAAATAGTTTGCAATCGTACCAGGCATCGGTCGAGGGTAATGTTTATTTGCGGTTCGAGATTAACGATCACAGTGACCATCGTATCGACAGGTACCAGACATCCGTGTTCGGTGTGTAGATGTGTGTTTCAATATATTTTCTTATCAACTTTTTTCACAGTTGATACAGACATTTTTGAATGTAAATTTTGTAATTTAATTATTTGAATAAGATAAAAAAGTTTAAATAATACTTTCCTATCCAATAGTAATAATATAACTTCCCTAATAATAAGAAAAAAGAAAAGATAATATAGTTTTTAGCTAACCATTTCCAAAGCGAAACCATTCGCCATTGATCAGACGATACTTAAATTTAGCTACCCGTTGGTTGATTTAATTATTTACCACCGTCGACGCCTGTTTCACATCAACAGCATCTTCGGATTGAATCGTGATTTTTATGTAGCAGCGCCGGTCCGGATAGAAAAATGCTTAATCAATTTGCACGCCTCTCTCAATCTACCGTCTTGTTAGCATTCACTCGAATTTACTTTTGCGCTTCATGTCGCACAGCACACACGCACTTTGAACTGTTTCGCGATAAAACACCTTCCACGATGAACTCCTTTCACCCGCAGGATGAAGAAAGAGAGAAATTGTGACGGTATCCGTACCGTGGCAGAGGTCGAGAAATTATCAATCGCTGCCCCGAAAAACGGCGTTCCGTTAGACCCATTTTCACTTCCCCCCAATAGCGGGGCCTTCGGGTCGGACCGGCGGCTTGCCTATTTATTTCAACCGCTGTTCGGTGTTGTTACACTAATTGGGGCTCTTTTTGGTTCGTTTTTTTTCGCTATCCCATCGGGGTCGTTGTTTAAAATTCGATTTGATACAGTGAACCGCGCTGATTTCGTCTTTATTTAATTTATCCTTATCACATACACACACACACATCACTTACCCCGTCCACGCTTGTGAAGGTCAGCTGAACCGAGCTGAACCTTCCGGCTGCCACCAACGTTATGGTGGTGCCGGTGGTTGCTGTAGCTGGTTTTTTTTCTTCGTTTCCCCTCTACCAGGTAGCTTAGGTAGTGAGCGGTTAGTGTGAAAAAGTACATAACTCATTCAGGCATGCGATGAAAAAAAAAAACAAATATGTAAAAGCAACAATTGCTCGTTAGGAGCTAGGAGGCGATCCGAAACAGTGACTTCAATACAGTCCACCTTGCGTGTGCGGTAAAATATAAACAAAACGCCCGATAGCAGCAGTACGCAGAAATTTCGTTCACCGGAGCAAACACCGTGGTTTCTCTTGCCCGGTCCGGAGATGGGAAGGAAAGAGAGAATAATCGTTAATGCGTGTGCCTATAGCGGTGAAGTTGGGAGATGATTGATCGCACTTATTGGGTTGTTTTTTTTTCTTTCTTTGCGCTCGTTTTTCCCATCTGTTTCCGACTTTTTAACGCCGGTGCTGGGGCTGCACTTTCGTGCGTGGTATTATTTTTTGCCGGCGTGGTTGCGAACGCTTTGATAAAAACTGGAAGCTGAGAATTAAATTACCACCCTCTGATGTGGTGGTAATGATGATATAGTGCTGGCATGCGATGGCAGTTAAAGTGCAGTTGATGATTAGTGGAAGAAATATTTTTCTGTGTTTTTTTTTAAACACAGTTTTCAAAACATTTTATAAAACGTTTTCGCTCAATTTGATTTATGGTTTGTTTTGTTTATTTGGGAATAACTTAATTTTAATACACCGCTTTGTAGTGCAGATTGCATACTTAACGCTAATTGGTTGCTAATCAGCCTGAAAGTATGCAACTTTCAGGCCGATTTGCTTATATACATCATATTCGCCTACAATTAGGCAATCCACATAGCATGTTTGATATAACTAACGCTGATCGCCTTCTGATTGCCACTTTCATCATTTAAATTTCACAACATATTTTAAAATTTTACCTTTGCACATTCTAATCAAAGTTCTATAAATTTTTCCCTCTTTGCAGATGTTACTTCAGCCAGAGACAGCTCAAATCAAAATAAGATTGGCGTAAAGTGTTGTTACAACCCACGATCCGCTGCAAATCTTGTGATGGCATGACGCAACAGGACATGTGATAATACGTTTCTATCATACAAAAATGATGGTGCTAACTCGATACAAACAGTGATACTTATAAGGATCGATCTGCCATACAAGCGAAAAGTAAAGCGACGTGACGATGCGATACGATTCGTGCACCGGTTTCAAGTTCAAGTTCCCTCAAAGTGATGTTGAATAATTATCACATTATCCACGTTTAAATGCGGACCCAGCCATCGGGCGTGAGCGAGTTTGAGAGTGTGTAAAATATGTGCTGGTGATCGTACCTTCCTTACCCCCCCCCCCCTCCCCCCGCGGTATATGGTGTGAGATGTTTGTGGAAAAAAAATAAAAATAAAAATCTGATCAAATATTAGCAACGGCCGAGTAACGAGATAACCAACAACATTTTCGTGCACCGACACTTGCACACCGCAGGTGTAAGATATGTAAGAAGAGCGACATCTCTCTCTATATATCTTCCTTTCCTCTTCCTACAGCTCGTCGCCAATTTTGCACCTTCCAGAGTAGCCGAGAAGTGAAAACAGTGTTATCTTTACTACCGGCCACCCGCCGCCGCCCTGTGAACGCCTGAATGATCGCGATGATGCGTTAATGTGCGGCAGGGGGCGCCCAGTGCCCAACTAAGTGTGTGTGTGTGTGTATATGTGTGTTCATGTGCGTGTATACGTGCTGTGTGTCTGTATGTGTGTGCGTGTGTGTGTGTAGTGCCGTCCGGTAAGCCACAGTGGTGGAAGTAAGCAAACGAAGTGCAGCAACGGCGGCGAATATCATCGTAACGGCCACAGCGGTCCCCGGCAGCCGCTTCCTTTCCTCCTCCTCCTTCTCCTCCTCCGCCACCTCACTTCACGGCTTCGGCGGTAGCGCCCCCGGTGGCGGGAGCCGCAAGCTGAGCTTCAACATCGGCAAGATGGAGCACGCCGATTTAGTCGCGGAGATGTCTCAGGTCGAGCATCTCTCCACGCAGGACCGGCTGCATCTCGCGCGCATGTAAGTAGCACCGAACGGGGGCTTTTTTTATTTATCTATTTTATCCTGCACTGCCTTTTATTTCTTCTCTCGAAATTGTAAAAACAAAAGAAACAGTGTGCGTGCAACGTGTTAGTTAGTGTTTGGCTTCTTTTTTGCTGCTCTTCGGTGAACTTCACATGTACACTTTTCTTATCTTCGTACGGTTGTTTCTAATGGATATGTTTGTGTTTTTTTTTGTTTGGCTTAAAACGCCCGCTAGTGTCTCTAAGTGGTGTCATTAATTCGTTTAGTGAGTGTAGAGAGAGACTTCGATGCGCTTTTCGAATTCGTGCAGCGTACCGTCGTGCTGTCGGTTGACGGTTGTATTTGCGTGGGTTTTGTTTCTTTTGCTCGTGCATTTTACCTGCTTTTATCAGCTCACTTTTTTCTCTCTCCTCCTACCTTTCCGCCTTACTTGTTCGCTCTGGTTGCTGATTTATTATTCCGGTGCTGTGCCGTGTGCCGTGCGCTCGGTGTATGTGTTTAAGTCATACAGTTAAGTGCAGTTAGTGGGACGGTTGAATTCGTTTTTTTGTATGTATGTTCCTTCCGTTTGATTTCTCTACATATTTATCTCGGTGCTGCTGCTGCTGCTGCGTTACCAGCCGGCTTTTCCATTCCCCGGTGGGTGCCGTTTTATGGATTTTTTGTTGTTGCGGTCTCTTTACCTCCTCCTCTCCGTTTTTCTCCGATCGTCGCCGATGTTTATCAATCGCACCGGGGCGAAACTTTCTTCCGCGTCAGCCGCAACCACGTGCGGCTCATCCATTCATTCATGTGTTAGTTTGTTAGTGTTTTCGATTTACCTTTTCCCCCACCCGTTTAGCCGCGATCACTCTCCTGCTCTCGCTTGCACCACCCTGCCCTTCTCTTTCGGGCCCAGCAACGATCGTATTTTTTTCACCATCAGCTTTCATATTTTTTTCACCGTATTTTGTGATGTTTGGGGGCTGATTTTTTTTTTTTCGTTAACCGAATAGCCAACGGTGGAAAGATTTTTCCTCTACCCAACAGCCCCATCGTAGCTGTTTGTATTGCCCAAAAAAAAAAATCCCCAACCGAATGCAATGAAGATGTTAGTTCGGAAGCTTTCCTCACAAAACTCACGATCGCTCGGGATCGCCCTAAAAGAGCGCTCGCCACCCCCTACTCCGTGCTCGTGATGACTTTTACCACGTTCGACCACGCTAGTAGACGGGGAGGAGGCTGAGGTCGTACGGAGGGTAGCGTCGTGCAAATGGTCACTCATTACGGGGTTGCTGAGTAAAGTCGCCTCCTTTGGTCGGTGTTGGCCAGGCCGCCGCCAGCGTATCCGGTTTTAGTGCAGTACGGTCCGGGTCCGGGTTCGGTAGGCTCAACGAGTAACGTGTGCGCGCGTGTATGTGCTCAACAAAACAAAAAAGCTGCTTCGCTTATCGGCAACCGCGATCATCGCAACCTCGCCCAGTGCAATTTCTTCCAGTGCATTTCGTCGGTGAAAGGGTGTGTCTCGAGCCAGATCGCTCCAAACTGCCCCACACGAACGCAGTTTGTGCAGCAAGATCGCACACGTAAACGAATGTGCAGTAGCGGTTATTGAGATAAGTTTAACTCATATTAGCTCGATCGATCCCAGCTGTCGATGTGAGAGGAAATGTGAAACGAATGTTGAAAAAATCACGACAAAATAAAGCGTCCTTGTTTTGTGGTGGATGTGTGTTTCCGATCTGCTTGCTGCTCGCGATCCGGAAAAGTAAAAAAAAAAAGTGTAGTTGCTAGAAATTTTCTACCGAAAACTCCGTCCGCAACACACCGATCGAACCGTGATCGAAATGCAGTACCGACCGGAGGTGCAGAGTGGGGGTGCAAACGGCACTGCCAGTGCCGCTGGTCGCCCGAGCCGCCCAAGACATCAGCGTGGAAAAACCTGCCAGCGATACAAGTAATGAGAATACACACAAACACAAAAAGACCAACGCTCAGTAGTAACACGTGCTCTTCAGCGTGCCACTCTAATTAAACTTCGCTTATTAAGACATTACGGTGACCCGCACGTCCGGAGCAGCGAAACACTGTGTTAGTGTGTATGGGCAGCAAACGTCCCAGGAAGCTCTGATGATTTTTGTTTTTTTTTTGCTTTGCTCCTCTTGGAATCTCCCATGTTGGTAGTTGCAGTAGCAGCGTTTAATCTAACTACTTACGGTCACACACGTCTCTGTGATGTGGATCTTGCGCTTGCGAGATGTAACATAATTATGCTAATTCGTCCCACTGCTCATTATCATCCTCTCCTTTATCGCCCACGCACATACGCTCGTTATTTGTTCGAGCAAATCCCCTCCACCGTGCCGCACCAAACACACCGTGTACCGTTCTAGTACACATCGGATCGTACAATGTTAATTTCGTGCTGTGAAGCCCTTGGAAAGACTACAGCGAGGCTTCCTTTTTTGCATATTTGCCAGAGGTTGTCATGGGACCACACTATGCCTTTTTTGAGAGGTGCTTTCTTTCACGCACCTTCACCTCGTGGAGTTATGATGAAGAACAAAAGCCCAATGGGAAAATTAGGATCTTTATGATTATGTTTTCTCTCGTTCTTCATCTCGGTCTCGATGGGTTGCCGTTGTCAGTTTTCGGCTATGAATTTTTAATTACCGACTAAATTAAATACTTACATGTGTAGGTGCGTGCGATATTTTTCGGTATTTACGCTGCGAGCCTGCGGCATGTCTCTTTAGCAACCATTTCGGTGGAGAAGAATGTGAAGATGTTTGAGTATCGTGGGAAACAAATGCTCAAAGGAATTTTGGATGTAATAAATAAAAATCAACCATCTATTACACTTCATCTTCACCCAGTTTTACCGCGTTTAAATATGTCAGATGATCGTTAGTTGACAAGGCATATGAAATGTAAATGTTTTTTTTATCTTCACTCAGATCGTGTCAAACCCTGCCATGTTTTTGACTGCATTATACAGCAACAACACAAGCTACGGTGAATATGTCTGTCGAAGCAATTAGCGTCGGTTTGTTGGGCACCAAAAAATATACCTGTCTTTTGACCGGTGTTGACGTATCTTGTTGTTAGTTTTATTTTATTTATTTTTTTGGTTCTTGCAAAAATAACAAACCGCCACCATCCGTTAGAAAAAAAACTATCACGTGCTCGCAAAAGGCAGAGAGTGTTTTTATGTCGAGTTGCTTTTCGTCTCAATGTGCCATTCGTTAATAAAATCCAGCTGCAGTTTTTGAACCTCAAATAATTTAAAAATAGACTGGTGTTATTAGAGAGGTATTATGAGGTATTACTGAAAACAAGTATAAAATAAATCGTAACTTAAAGCTTTTGTTCGGTTAATATTGTTGTCGTTTTATGATTCTTTAAGATCAATTTTCCTCACTTATAGTTCATTTGAAAGTGGAAACGATAAAACATCTGCTTCTGCTTCAGGTTACGTTGTCGACTTCACTTATTAACAAGACAAATTGGAACAAATGTGCTGGCATCAATTCAGAGAAGTCCACTTAAGAGGGAGACAATTTATTTTTAACATGTGTTGAAAAATTAAACTCCGTACCAACATGAGAATCAGACGAGCGTAAATTATTTTTGCAGTATTTACTAGCTGTGGCTATTTTCAACAGCTCATAAAATCATTATTATACCATCCATTATTGTCCCATTGTGGATACATGGCATAGAAAGCACCGTTCACTTCCTCCGCCCTCGAAAAGCTCAGTCCAAGCCACTCATAAAAACCTGTAAAACTAGTATCGACCGACCGACTCCTGACCGAAGGACCGAAGCGTTCGGAACGTCCGAGCCGTCAGGACAAAAGTTTATCATGTGTTGGTTTTGTATCGCCTTTCGTCCTGCCTCGCGGCGGAAGTATTTGATGCTACAAAAACAGAGCAACCGCCCGTAGATTGTGCAATTTTAACCGAGAGAAAACACAACTTGACTGTACAGTGTCCAGTCCGGTGGTATTTCCGGAAAGGATGTGCTTCTTTTGCACTGAACCATCCGTTTTGTGCTCGAAACCAGCATCTGGTCTTATAATTTCTCCCTCTTTCACCTTTCTTTCTTTTGTAACGGCAAGGTACGGTAGTTTCTGCACCAGTAAGTTTTCCTCGATAAGTTTGTTTACAAAACTAGTAGCGGATTTTTTTTATTTCCGGTTCACAACAGATCAATGTTTGACGTCGACTCTTCCGCTCCGGTTCCGCTCTTCGACCTACAGGTTTATGTGTGTCATGTGTTGTAAAATATTTTCCTTTCTCTCGCTTCACCAAAGCGCAACACTACCGATGGCATCTAGTACTATTTAATCACTTTTATTGCAACGACGACAAAAAAAAACCTCGCACTCACTACGGCTGAAGATTTATATCATGCCACACACGCGTGAATGCACGGGAGCATCACAACACAAGTGAGAGATGTAATAAAAATTGTATTCGTGGCAGTAGGATATCGAAGCGAAAAGAAACTCCTCCCGAGCTTGGGTGAAAATGTTGCATTTATTGCATGCCTCCCTAGCGTTCGCCAGGATAATATTTTATGTACATTTTCATTCCAACAATGTGTAGCGTTCGATAGAAAATACGTCAAAATTTCATCCACCTTTATTCATAGAGAAACGTGGCAACGTTTTAAGCAGCAAATGATTTAGATTTTTTAATGTATTTTTGCTCGATAACATTTTATACCGATCATGTCAAATTTGTACTGGAAGCGATTTGATATAAAATTTGATACTTTAACAAACTCTCGGAGCAAGAACTAGCATGTGACGTTCCAAGCGTTCGTCTCAAATCGCGCAAGCTATTAGCTATTCGGTTAACTAACTTCCCTTTCCGATGGACGTGATGCACTTATCACTTGCTAAATGGTCCCGTAACTGGCAGCATGCAATGGTGGGCGTGCTTTACTACGGGCCACGGTAGAGGATCGTGCTGCTCGACGGTCAGTTCATTTGCCAGGGTCTTTGCCATTTGCAATCGTCGCCGTCGCAAATTGTGTCCGACATGACAGCTCAAGGTCGGCAGCGAGCTCGCTTTTGGATCGTGGTCGTGTTCCAAGCGGTCGTGATCATTAGTGAGATGAAATTTTTTGTTTTGAAAATTTCTTGGAAAGCGTTCCGTTTTCTTTCTCCCAAAATAGTACCAATCGCCTCATACACTGCGACATCCTGTATCTTCGTTTATTTTTTTTATTTTTTTTTTCGGGAGTATTTTTGTTTCATTTTAGGTTCCTCCCCTTGTGCAATCGTGGAAGGGCCGCTTTCGCTTATCGCAGGTGGTGCAAATAATTTTCTTCAAAGTTGCACTCACCCAGCCGCTATAAACACCATTACGCGATACGGACAACCCCCCGGGCGAACTAATTCTATGTGTTTCGTACGAAATGACACTTACTTCTCCCTTGTTTGTGGGAACGATATTAGACGCGTGTGCCTGGCCTGTCCGGAATCGTCGTTATCTCTTCGTTGTCTCGTATGATGGATGTTCGTTACGCTTGGTTATCTTTCGTTGTAGCTAGGTCAGTTTGAAACCAGAATCTCTAGGAATGTCTTCTGAGATGATCTAATCAAGTTGTTGTGTGAAGAGTGGTGCTTATTTTCCACAAAAAAATATAAATCTGCGAAAATACAAAATCTCTTCCGTAACAACTAGTTTCACTAAATGCGTTCGAAATAGGGAACACTGGATGGGTTCTCCATTTTGACAGCTACACTAAGAAAATCTCGGAAGTGTCTACATCACTTCTTCACAGTTGTCGAGCTTCGAACCAAGCGTATGTGTGTGTTGCTGTTATTGTAACCAAAAATAGAGATAGAGATGTTTGCATTAGCTTGCAGCGCCAGTCTGTCTGTTTGACGTTGAAGCATCAAGCGGTAACTTCAACAGCACTTTAGCAAAGTTAGGCAGTTTCCGTGCGCTTCCCCGTGAGATGGGCTGTTGCGAGCGTAATTAAATGTAAACAAGCGATACCGGTATATGGGCATCTTAAGTTGAGTGCACGGTTTGCAGTGGATGTAACGGATACACCCAATGGGTGTGGGAATGCTCGCTACACATATGGTTCGCATTTCGGGTGAGAATTTGTGTGAATTTTGCGTGAGAAACCAAGCAACGTGCACGCGTGCTGTGCATTGTGAACCGTTCTGCACGGAATCCATCGGGCGGAGAAAGATTATTGGCAGCATTAAGCGTCAACTGTATCGGTTGTACCGTGCTTTCCTATCGGTCGTAATTTACCTCGTGATTATCTCACTCTTGCGCTCTTGTAATAACTTCATCAGTTCGTAAATGATACGTTACGCGATGATGTCCGACGCATCACCCTCCTGCGACTTATCGGTTTCATAAATAGCCATAGGGCATCGAAATTGATGTACGAACATCTCGCTGCGACTGACGGAACGCTTTCGTTTCACTTAATCAGCAGAAAAATGATCCGTGAAGACGTACACGCCTACACATAAAATTTCGATGACGAAAGGAGAAAATCAAACGGAAGTCGCTACCGGTCGCTAGTGGATGATGTCGTAAGTCATTCCGAAACATCACCAGCGGACGAAAAACCCCTTCGGAGTTGCAAAGGTTTTTACGTTTTCTTATACATATTCTGAAAGAAATTAGTTGAAGAAACAGGTGCTTCGAGCTCCACACCCGTGAACTTCAGCAGGAAAGTATTGCACAAATAATCCAGCATAGTTTTCACGCGACCTCAATTTACCTCAAACCACATCTCAAACAGAGATTTTTGTTGAAGTTTAAAACTGATAAACAAACTATGTATCCTAAATGCATGGTTCGTGTGAACCGAGAGCAACTCTTGTTGGGTGTGTGTTTTTGGTGCTTTTAGAGAGAGGAACAACTTGTTTAACATCCTCTTTACTGCCTGTCTTGACAACAACCGTGTGGTTGCATTCGCTTCAGGGTGTTGTGGTAGATGGTTAGAATTCTTTTCTCAGAAACAGCATAAAGCTATCCACATTTTCGTTAGTCTATTTCATTTACTAACCGAATCTACATTATGTGACAAAAACACACAATAGATGTTGCTAAGTTTTTTTAGTATTAATTTCTTCATTTATATTTTATCCTTTCTTCACTACAATTATGTCTCCCACAATGTCAAGCTCGGGCTTTATTTCTACTTTCGCTTTTGTTGGTACTGTCAAACGGGGTTCAAATTTATTTTGTGTTTATGCTGGCCGGCACTTTCTTCCTATATCGCACCGTCGTAAAACTCTTGTCCGCGCCCGCTTCGCCACGTTCCGGTTCGATTCGTTTCATTTCACTTCCGTTCCGATTCATTTCAAATAAGTAGAGAAAAAGCACAAACAAAAAAAAAATGCTCCCAGACACCAGCGCGACACGAGGCTACCCCGTTGGAAATTCGGTTGTATAAAGTTCGAAAACAACGACTACTTTCGTTGGTTTAACTGCGGGTTGGTTTTGTTTGGTATTGCGGTGTTGTTTTTTTTTACCGGTGCTAAGGTTAGTTTTGAAACCGTAGTGGTTGAACGGTCGTTTTTTGCTACGTTTTTTCCAACAATTGAATGAAACCGTACTCGACCGGATTGGATTGGAGCAATTGTTGATTGTTGTTGGGACGGTACGCTAGTGTATTTGTGTATCGATTCCGGCCAGTTCTCCTAGGCTCTAGGGTCAGTAAATTCTAATTATAATAGAATGGAGATGCTGCTTCACGTTTCGCGTCCACATTCATCCGGCACGTGGGATGGAACGGAATCTCTCGCTGGCGACCAGAGTTTATGATTGCAATTAGTGTTGCTTCGGTGCATTCCGACTGTACGTTGCAACGTGTCGAAAATGGAACAGCAAACAAAACGTACCGTATTGAATACTGACAGTGACTACGAACCGTCGAGGGGCGGAGGGTACGAAAGTTTGGTTGGTTTTCGCAAACGAAACGAGTTGGTCATGGTCACGATTGCAGCACTAACTTTTGTTTAATATTTTATTGTTTTGGTTTAGAAATGTTGCTGGAATGATGATGAATTTAGAAATTTGCAATAATTAACAAAACAGAATCGAGTTGTGTTTTATGCATCCATGTGAGCATGAGTTTCATACGAAAGAATACCTGAATGCTAACGTTGAAATTAGTTTCGTTCGTCCCTCGGAACGAATGCTCGAGGTGTTAATTTTATGTTAATTTTTAGTGTATGTTCACTCACGTCATGAACTCAAAGTTCATTCGTACTGTTCTGGGGAATGAACATTTCTCGTCGGTGTGAAAGTTCTGCGATAGCAGCACAAAAAATCTAGAATTGACCGATAATTTTCTACTATGTCGTTTTTTGTTTTTATCTTAAGCATAATTTAGTGAATATATTTTCTTTCCCATATAAACATTCCACAATGACAAAATATTGTAATAAAATCGTCTCAAGCATTGTCTAGTGAAAACCGAATGAAATGAAATCTTCTTTTCTATTAAAAAAAGTGACTCTTTCGTCAAAATCGATCGATAAACTGCATCGGGTAGTGCATTACCCAAAATGCAGGTGCGATGTCGATTTCTGCATTCCATTAAACTGGCCCATCGGCGCTGAACGTAAAACCAACCGCGAGAGGCAAAAGAACCACCACCGTGCCACTTATCAAAAGTGGGTGTTTAAAACATGGAAAATTCAGCCACCACGAAAATTCTCCACCCGAACCCACCGTAATGGAGCTCTTCCAAAGGCGGCTCTCCGAAGCGTACCGCTGGAACGTGTTAAACGATGAATTTGTCCTTTCCATTAATGCGACGCTCGATCAATATCGAGCACTTGCTACTACTGTCTGGAAGCCGCACAATAGTGATTGGCGGAAATGACGGGGTGATTTGTGAGGGTGACCGCACCACATCCGCGGAGAATGGAATGAAAATCTGAATCGTTTCAGTGCGCGCTCGGTGGATAATTTCCATTCTCCCATGTCGCATGCCGCTGATAGAATTTTGCCACTCGCTTGTGTTAGTAAAATATTTGTCCTTTTACTATTTACCGCAGCCTATGTGTGAGTAGTGCGGAACCATTTACCGATCATGGTTAATACATGGCGGCTTGCATTTGATGTGCAATCAATCATCGCATTGCACCGCGGTGACAAAGTGGATGTGTGTTCGGTGGGTTTGAGATTGAATAATTCAGTCGACGCCCGGTAATTGCGGTACCTATTTCCATTTGCATGCTGTGCTGCTTTTTCTGTTCGTTCTCTCTCTTTCTCTCTCTCTCTCTCTCTCTCTCTCTTCTCTTACCGTGACGGGTGCGATGAAATACGTAACGTGAATGATGAGCATCTTCTGAATCCGACGATACGGTGTCAGCGAAACTGTAGACGAAACATTTGTTCGATATTTACATGCTTTCAATCCATCCATCGCAAATAATGCTGTGGTAAATGTTTAATTGCTTGCACAAAGAGAATTTATTACACGCACACCTACGTTTATCTCCATGCTTAAACAATCCCGTAACGTGCGTGTTCCGCCGTCTGCCATATTTAATGTGCGTATCAACTTCGGATGCAACCGGCATGTGGTCCTTCCATCCAATCAAATTCAGCGAATTATTCCCGGCGAAATGTGGTCAGATCTTTTATCTGCATTTATGTGGCGGATCTTTTATGGCCAGGTTTATATTTTTTCACTGCTGTTTTTTTGTGAAAAGAGATGAATTTCGTTGATGTAATTTGTTACGGCTAAAATGTATTTAAATCAATCGAAAATCAACGTAATATAGTTTTAACTTTTCTTTAACCTTTTTTAAATTATTGTACAAGCAAAATGTCACTCATTACTAATGATATTTGTATTTTATTAATTTGCAAAATATTTTTCCTTTTATTGTTTTAATTTTTTATTCTTCAATCGTTCTTGTTTTACACTTTTATGTTATATTTTTATATTTGTGAATTTGGATGAAATAGTAATTTTTTAAATTATTATAATATAATTACTTTTCAATATGTTTCCACGCAATATCCACGAAACCATCAACCACAGAAAAAGCGAGATGGAGTTATTAAAGTACGCGTTGGTGCACAAAATTGGCGGATTCCGTTTGTAGCGTACCCAAAACATAGCGCTTAATTGAGTGAAAATTGGAAGCGCTTTAAACACGCAATTCCTGCGCTGGCGGCAGCTCCATTGACGATGGGTGATGAATAGTGCATGGAAATGGCGTGTGTAAGCCAGTATAAATTTTGCCTTTCAAATTAAACTTTAACTCATCCCAAATGTGGCATTCCAAGCACGCTGCAAATTAAAGTCAATTACAGTGAGTTCCAAATTGGAAATGAGATAATACAGAATGGAGTGCAGCTCATGTGCGCTTTGGGAATCCTAGACCTTTCGCTAGCAAATGGACACATCGACGTGGTGGGACGAGAAAATGACACTTTTTCCGCGCGTGAAAGTCCGGCAGGCGCAAGCATTAAGCTCATCTCACGCTTCTTCCACCGCCGGTGCCCGTTTTCGGCCATTGCGGGTGGCAAATCGGGCATACTGTTAATGAACTCAGTCCATTCCAGCTTCATTTATACGAAGCGCTCACCGCCTCTTGGGAGGAAGGCAGAAAACGCGAACAAGAAAATAGCATCTGAAGGTCCGAATTCTTGACCGCTCGAAACCTTGGCCCCGTGCCAGCGTTAAAGTGGAAGGCTCCTTCTTTATTTTTAGCTTCAACCCCAATCGACACTGCTCTTGAAGTGGAGCTGCGTTAAGCAGTGCCGTGATGCAACCCATTCAAAATACCCCGGCCAAAGCTCCGATTATCTGTCCAACGTACGCTGTGTTCCAAGTTTGTTAGCCTGGCTCGTTAGCAGCACGAAAGGATATTCCATTTTCACAGCAGCATACGCTTGTACGTTCGACTGGAGTTGCTTGACTGGTGCCATTATCGCAACGGCCGTTGGTCCACGGCCAAGGCTCTAAACGAGGTTTTGGTTTCGGGTTTCCCTTCGGTCTGGGGAGGGTATGGCCGTGTAATTAACCCGCATTGACCGTCAACTTTTCGTCGCGGTCGCACACGAGCTCATTGAGCGGTCGAGCAGAGCACGGAGGATTTGGGTTAACGTTTTCCCTTCGCAGAAGGTATCGCGTACCGCTGTTTGCCTGCCATGTGCCGAGGTAAACAGGGATGGAATTTTGACAACGTTATGTGGTTTCATCCGGGCCTCCGGACAGGTTTATTTAATTTAAATTCAGTTCCAGTAAAAAAAACTGTATCTAAATCGCAAAACATCTTATTTAATGTATCCCATTTTATGCATTCTATTCTTCCAGGCGCCGAGCGCAGCAGCTGAAGGTAGCGAAACAGAAGGAAAAAGAATGGCTCAAGGCACAGCGAAGCCGAGACCGGATGGGGACGCAAACGTCCTCCTACAAACGGCACATCACGTTCGAGGACAGCGTCGTCCTGTTGGAGGCGGCCGCACGGAACGATATCGCGGAGGTACGTATGTTCGTCAGCATTTTCTCCATACGTTTGCTGTTGAAATATGCAAAAGCGGAACAATAGGAAGGTTTCCAACCTGCGTACACCGGCTTTTCTCAAATGCAAACATACTCCACCTTTTGTGGTAGGTTATTTTTCGCTTGAGTAAGCTAAATAGACTCAAAACAACAAACAATCAATAACATCTGTCAAAAAACATCTTGGTAAGGTCGATTTCCTAACCTTACTCTTTTGAAATCTAGTTAGGTTGTTAAAACTTACAAGGATTGTTTTTTTTGTGATTCCAAAGGCATTAATTTGCAGGATTACTCTTTTCTGGTGTGATGTAAAATGATACTTTCAATAATTTGTTTTCGAACCATGAAATAGGATCTCGTTATGATAACTTGAGCTTATTGGAAAATTTTCTCCAGGATCTTAAAAAATCATGTGAAATTGGACACTTTCCGGAACTTCTCCACATCTTCTAGATCGCTTTTAAAAGGAATGCTGACAAACTTCTAGCTTCGGTAAAGAAATCACTACGAGCTATCGAGACCTTTTCCTTATCGTTCTACATACATCACGCCCAATGAACGCGCAATCGAAGTGTGCTAAAAGCCTATCGCAATTAGAAGGCTATTTTATGGTCGTACGTGTGCACCCCCGTTCGGTAGCGCCGGCTCGCCAGCTGAGTGACTTGTATGTCGTAATGTCTGGCACCGCATTCTACCGGATGCTCCAGTACCAGTTTGCGCAGCCCGGAAACAGATGGGAATCGGTTTTCGCGGTGGCCTTCAGAATCAGGTCACTGAATCACTTTTACTCTAAACGGTTCCGCTCTCATCCCCGCCAACCACAAACAACCGCCCGGCGGTCGGTCGAACTTCCGGTTGCCATTAGTCGAGCCGGGTGGTTCTTCTCTGCCTTTGATGCACAGGTTCGGACGACTGCACGCTTTCCTCGCTGGAAGTACACTTTGGATAATACTTGGTGCGCGAAAATGGTGTGCCAAAACGTGTAAGTGTTTCCAGTGCCAACGGTTTTGCGGGTTAGTTTCACGATGGATCTACTACACCGCCATATTTGCTGCTGCAGTTGAAGAAAAATTACCGGTTCCGGTTCGATGTCACGAGCATGGAGGAATGTGCTGCTCTACTATACGTTTTGCTCACTTGTCACGCTAGAAGAAGTAGACCGCGTGACTAAGTGATGTAATTCGGTTGCATACCTTTCAGGCGCGGTATAGGCAACTCGGTTCGGTTGGAAGCGGAGTGGCAGTTGGGACGGATAATTAATGACAATCAGAGAACAATCGTTGTCACTTGAGCCCAACCGAATACCGGTGGGTTTTTTCACGCTCCACTAGAGTTGGCATGGAAATTGCATTAGCATGCGGCAAACGGGGTCAACCCATCCCTTTCCCGGTGCCATAAATTGCGATACTTAAATGAATCAAAACTCATTTACATACAAAAGCCGGGTGCAGGAGCAGGAGGAAATAGAAACCAAACTTGAAGATGGTCCGCAGGTCTTGCCCTACAGTGGGAAAGAGGATCTCATTGAAATACAATTCGCAATGCTAATCGATTCACAGAGGCTACTTGCCGGAAAGAAAGCTTTAGCTCCGTTTACTCACAGACAACCCCGATTATGAGCGCTAAAAGGGCTTAATTCTGTCCTGCACTAGTTTGTGGTCGACTCTTTACCACCAGCGCCACATTGTATCGTTTCTCCACCAGTTGGGCGGGATGGAGGCACACTGCAAGTCAAATAAACATTCGCGTTGCTCAGGGCGCTCGGGAGACCGATAGGCAAAAACCGCGATATGCTGCTGCTTCTGCCGCAAATGTGTTGTTTATTTACGATATTTTACAACCCTCTATCGCGGTCTCTGCCCACTGCCGGAGGGAGAATGGGTGGTGTAATAAAACTGCAAAGTAACGACCATCACACACTCGATGAGCAATTTTTGGTGGAGAATGAATGTTGCTTTGTGGTGTTTGAGGTTTTGTGCTATTTAATCTCTTCTATTGTTTGCAATTTTGTAGGGATCTCTCTTCCATATAATTACAAACAATATTGTACAATTTATTAGATTATCTCGTCTGGCATGGTTTCATTAAACAAGCTTCAACACTATCGTATATTGTAACTAATCGTCAGAATAAGTGTCAAACGAGTTCATTCTCAATTATCGATCCTGAAACTGTCCCTCCACCAGCCGACCAACGTTCGCGCATCACAAAAAAAACGACCAAAACTTTGTTGAACCTATCTCCATGAATCTCCATATGACAAACACAGACCGGCTCCTCCTTCACCACGTGTGCGCTAGCGAGAAATCAATAAACCCACAAACAACACTTTCAAACCACAACACGCCTCGCTCATCTCGTATGCCTCAGCAGCTCTTCCCTGCACGCGCCCGTTAACGGATGATCCTGAAATCTTCCAATATGTCCCACTGGAGTGGTATTGGTATTCCGTAAAGGACCGTATATTTTTCACTTGATGGTGCAGCAATGTTTCCCTCCCCTAACCACGGTAGCGAAAGGGACGAGCGAACGTCTAGATTTACAGGATGGAAAATAAATTACTTTTGCTTCGTTTCATCAACTCCCGCTGGGATCAATTCTCGGGCTGGTGAAGATGGCACGATCTTCGGATGAGTTTAGAAATAGCTCACCCATGTGGTAGGTCAACGGGTTTGCGATGGCATTGAAATTTTCCACTCATTTTTTTATTCTACCAGACACAGCTTAGACGCTTAATCAGATAAGCCTGAAGATGACTCCCACTCAGCTATTAATTATCGCAGTCGATGAGATTTTGTCGTTGTTTATGGACCGAGGTGTGGTCGGTTAGCTCTTCGAGATGGGTGCACCGTCCGAACGAGCAACTATTCTTGACGGTTTTCCATTTTTTTTATTAATAGTCATAACCTATAAATCTCTCGAAAATTCGACTAAAAGTTACGCATACGAAACTCCAAAACTCATCACCGCGATAGATCAGCTTTAAAGTACTGTGAACTTCAAGTTCCCATTTTCCCTTTCGCAAACATTTCAATTGACCCAGCGCAAACTTGCCTCCCGATGGACCACTCCACAACCCCCCTCCCCTCCCCCCCTCCCTTCTTGTTGCCGGCGGTGGTTCATCAAGATCGTAAAGTTTTGTCACTCAACGTGAATGAAAAAATACACCCCCGACTGGTAGCTCCCTTGACGAAATTCGAAGCTAAAGGAACTTCTTTCCGTTTCACGACAAAAAGGCGGAAAGAATCGTCTTCATTTGCTCCATTCGGTTAGCTATTTTTCCGCTCCGCGCATGACTAGCGGAAATGAGCAAACACTTAGCGAAGAAGGACAAACATTCCGTTCGAGACTGCTGCTTCCAGTTAGCTGGTCTGTTGTTGCTACAATATGTGATCTATCTCTTAGTGTGTGTGCGTTGTGTATGTCTGTGAGAAATAGTACAACTCACATTCTTGACTTTGGAAACTGACTCCAGCTTACGGTTGACCTTCGTAGAAGGGTTGGAATATTCTTGGTGGCAGCTTGGGAAAACTGTATCCTTAAGCTGCAAACCTAAAACGACCTTAAAAGACACTATAGTAGTGTTGGTGAGAATAATGATGATGGTGCAATGTTACGTAGCATTAAACTTCTAGCTAGTTCAGAAGCGAGCGAGACACACGTCCATTGAAACTTGAGTACCTGATGAGTAGGCATTATCGACGTTAGGAAATGATACTTGCATCCGTTTTCCGCTCCCGGCCATTCTTGATTGCTTCCGGTGATGGTGCGATAGGGTTAGGTTTGGTGGGAAAAAAGAACTAGTCCGTTGTCATTGTGCCTTACTTTAACGTCATTTCTTTCGCTCTCTCCTTCTACACGTAGGTGGCTAAGCTACTCCAGAAGGGTGTCACACCGGATGCAACGAACATGGACGGACTGACGGCACTGCATCAGTGCTGTATCGACGACAACGCGGAGATGCTGAACCTGCTGCTTGACTACGGTGCGAACGTGAACGCACAGGACAGCGAGCGGTGGACACCGCTCCATGCCGCCGCCACCTGCGGCCATCTAAATCTGGTGAAGATACTGATAGCGCGCGGTGCGAACCTGCTGGCGGTCAATGCCGACGGTAACATGCCGTACGACATCTGCGACGACGAGGAGGCGCTCGATTACATCGAGGCGGAAATGTCGAAGCGGGGCGTAACGCAGGAACTAATCGATGAGACGCGGGCGGCCACTGAAACGCAGATGCTGCACGACCTGCAGGACATTGCCCTGCAGGGTGGTGATCTCGAAATACCGGACCCACAGGGCGCAACACCGGTAAGTGTTGCCGGTGTTTAATGCTTCAAGCGCAGCCACGTGACAGGATGCTAACGATGGCCAACGTTCGTTTCGTTCTTCTTCGCAGCTTCACATAGCATCTGCCAACGGGTACACACGGGTCGTCGAGTTCCTACTGGAGCATCACACATCGACTGATGCTGTCGATAACGATCTCTGGACACCGGTGCATGCCGCAGCCTGCTGGGGTCACGTAAGTATCCACTTCCAACGGTAGCGTGACACATGGAATGCATAATGTTTTTCCTAACGGAGGTTTTTTTTTCTTACCCATTTCTCGGTACCTTCACACATGCAGCTGGAAGTGCTGGAGATGCTTGCCCAAAGCGGCGCCGATCTGAACGCCAAAAATAAAAATGACGAAACGCCTTCCGGTGAGACTTTCCCTCTCGGGACGTAGCTGACACCTGCATGCTAACCACAGTTTGTCGCACGCTTCTGCTATCGTTTTAGATATTTGTGAAGATCCAGAAATCCGGGAACGAATAGAGCAACTAAAGACGGAGCAGGAGACCAAACGGTTAGCGGAAGCGCAACGCAAACGTGTCCGGCGGTCGCAGAGCAACAACACGAGGTCAGTTGGACCATCTGCTAGACGTCTAGCACAGAACGTTATTGTAGATCTGCTATTAATAATTAAAAAATGTGTAAGACTAGGGTGCAAGGTCACAATTAGTTAGAACTATCTCATGATTTCGTTTGCGAACTCTCATCCTCTGGAGGAAGCCATTTTATTTTTTCCTTTTCTATCTTGAGATCGGTACAAGTAAAATGACAGTTTCACGACCACCTTTCCAAACGACTTCTTCGCCAAATTTCTATAGTCTATTGGTGTATAATCCGATTATGCAATTTGTTTGGATCAAGTAGCTTATTCTTAAACAAAATCCCATCGCGTCGGGAAAGTTTGCATCATCCTCCCGAGGGGGCGCTTTCCTTTGTGGCGAAACAAGTTAAGATATCATGTTCACACCACCACGGCATATTCCGGCACCAAGTTCGTTCGTAATCCTTTCGCTAGTTGTGTAAACCACAAAACTAAATTGGAAACCCATTGGCTTCTCCGAGTCAGCAGCGCTACGTGTCCAGTACGTTTCTAACCGTTTTCTCACTCTCCCTCTGTCACGCCATCCAACAACAGGGCACAATCCGTGAGACGAACTTCACTACGAGATAAGGGACTGACGACCAAAAAGGATGCGGTGGAGGAGGCCCGTTTCCGACTACAAGCGCAAGAGGTAAGTTTTCCATTTCCCATCCGAACCGACGGTATTAGTTTGCAAGCACTTTCTTTCGCTGGGGATTAAATGAGCGCAACAAAAACATCGAACGTACCAAAGCTGTTCACCAGTACAATTTAGACGTGGAGATATAATTCTACGAAACAACGCAACAAAACGCAGCCGCAGCGTCCCATACGGTTGCCTGGTCTCACGCAAGCCGAAACAGTCGTTTGCAACTTGTACGTGCCGTTTGCAGCGGGTAGAAGTAATTAAATTTTAATATTGCGAGCAAAATTTTCACCGCGATCTGCGCCCAATGAATGCAAACGTTTACGGAGAAGAACGCAAATTGTGAACAGCTTAAACGTTTAAAAGCCTACGTAGGGACGTTTTGTATAAACCGGCATTTCTAATTCAGCTCGCCCTGAGGTTGAGGGAGTTTCTCAGGACGAAACGTAAGAACGAAGACTGTTAAAACTTTACCTATAATAAAAGGCAACTTGTGTATCAAACGGCACCAGCAGTGGGTCGAGTTTAAGCACCCGATTAAGAGACGAGCATCTGAGAAGTGAATCGTAAAATCAACTCGTTTACGTTGAATGGGTAAATTTTTACACCGTATTGTGTTCGGAACGAACATTTTAGTGTGTATATATATGAATATGGAAAACAAAGATGTGAGGCTGAATATTCCCATGGTAAATCGAATCCTGAATTAATCGAACAAATCCGATCAGATTAATCTACTTATTATACCCATTGAAAATGGTCACTGACGTTCCTCTCTGTGGGAAGCTCGTGTGGTACAAAGCATGACCGATTGGAAGTAATTTTCGATTCATATTTGCCTCCGAAAACTCAATTTTCAACGGCGATTGTCATAAACGGATTTGTGAGCCAATGAAAACCTGCATGTTGGAGTGGATTGTGCTATAAACGGAGTGCATTTTTAACTCCAGTTCATCGTAGCTCGATGGATCGATTGGAATAAATGCATTTCACAGCCATGAAAAAAGCCCTGAATGTGAATGCCGGCTAGATCCAGACATATTCGGACATCAATAATTGAACAACTGCATCTGGAGCTTTGTATGGCGGATTAGTGATGATGTGACGGGTGTGTCAATAGATGGCTTGCGTTGAGGCAGAAGTTGGTGATTGCAATCAGGAAGTGCTGACTTTTCATGCCATGAGAGCAATCGTTTCAAAGGGTAATACCAATAGTGGTGGGACCAAGGGCCTTTCACCGAACTTTGCATCGTCAAAATTGCAACGATCCTGTTTGGAACGATGGTACCCGTACTGGGAGCCCTCCACATCAGCTACGAACAGAAAGGACCAATTTAAATCCTGGTGTGAACCTGTTTCCTTTTGCTTTTTTCATCTGCTCCGTGTCAAGCCATCGTTTTATCGACTAGAAACTGACCATCGCTCTGAAAGCATCCTGCCCGATGAAAGTACGACTTTTAGAAACTTTTGTTTGCGATACCTTCTAAGCGCAAGTGTGTGTATTTGAGTGAGGGGGAAAGGAGAATGGAGGGGTGATAGAAATGAGTGATGAAAATTTAAAATTGTCGGCTCACTTTATCTTATTTGAGCCAGCATGGGTTAGGGAGCTGGAAAAAAGCTTCTTTTAGTATCCATTTGTTATGGAATGATGTTCACGGTCAAGTCAAAAGGCAATCAAAACTTATGAGATTATAATGGAAATAATGGCAGGAATGTTACGAAAGGATCGTAGCAAGGTAAATTATGTCATGTTGCAAAGGACTATATCAGAAAGGATCAATTTTGTTTTTTTTTATCGAATATTTCGCGCTTTAATTACAAACATTTCGTACAAAAATGGAACAAAATACATTGAATGAAGCAACTAGTCAAATCGATAAAATTTCCACGAACTAGAAAGAACATCGGCAAGAACCGTAACCGGTTCCATGCCTATTTTCGGAAATGAGCCTAATTAATTTATCATGTACAATCGATACTCTTTTTGGGGCACCAAAATACATCCTCCTTTCGAATGCTGGTACTGCTTTTAGCACGTCACGGTGTCTTATTTTTTCAAAACGGCGGCAAAATTGTCGATTGATCTTCCAGCGCTAGGACAAACAACGATTGGTGTGAGGCATTAATGGAAATTTTATTTCGAATTCGTGCGTAAATAGATATACAGCAGGTTATCTTGAGCTGCTAAGTACCTGCTGCTACTGACAAGCTGTACTGTTGTTGACATTTCTTTTCCAGCTCTTTCGGCACTCCCAAGCTATTCTCCGTGCGTAGTTCAATTACGGGGACAATTGTGCGACCGCTTCAAGCATTGCTTACTAATTAAAGGACTGCCTTAACTTCCTCATTTTCCATCGTTTGTCCATTTGCGACCTGTTACCGCTCGATGAACAGCCATGATAAAAGGGTCCGGTTCCAGTTGAGCTGATTTTTGGTGAACTTTTGTGCGCGCCCGGAACCAACCTGCAATGCGTTCAGCTACGCTTCAGTGCACGCCAACTCTAACGCATGATTGACGATGACGATTTGCTGGCCCCGGGATCGATTCGATTCGGTACCGCATGGTGTGTGTTTATGTACGCAGGTCCGCGCTTTGAAAGTAGGAAATGGAATCGGTCGGTGCATCAATGACCGGGCACGCATGACGCCGTCAGAGTCAAACGAGCTCTTTTAATCATTATGAACGGGAAGAAGCAGGAAAGTAATAGTTGCAATGGCAGCTGCTTTCTCAAACATGTTATCTTTTTTTTTGCGCTTGCCTGCTCAACATTGTTCGCAATTTCGTTCGCATTAACATTGTTGTATGCAGTAGTGTCGGCTCGCGAACATCGCCAGTGACGCACACTCATCCGAGTGGTAGTAGGCGGGAGAAACATAGGTCACGTACGTTTAGCTCAATCGTTGTTTAAATCGTTTGATGTTTAAACGATGGAATGTTTCTTGCTTTCGGTTTCAAGCCCTGTTAGAGAATGTTCGATGCGTGTTAAAGATTTGTTAATGTTCCGACCGCTCCCTATCAGTCTGTGATGGGTTGTTTGATGTCATTCACTTCACATGACTACCGTAGTAAACGGTTCTCATGACAACGCGTCAAATATATAATATCATTCTCTGTGAAGATTATTTTTGTTCCACTTTTGTTTCTACTTGCGTTTACAAAAAAAAAATGAATAAATTGAAAGCTGTTTTGAAACTTATTTCCCAATACTTTAAAATAGTAAATACTCAAGTCAAATATATTATCCTCAATAAAATTAAATTACTCTTTAATCGAAACTAAAATTTTACGTAAAATTTTCCGTGTTTGTGGCGCAAATTGTCAAATCAGCCCAAATGTATTCATCTCACAATATTTTACTCAACAGTAGTTGAACACCAAATGGGAAATCAATTGTTTTTAGAGGGTACTCTATTAGCGCGGTAAATCTTGTATTGATCACTATCGTATTTAAATAACCAGCCTCCATCAACCAAAATATAATTACTATTTGCTGTGCACTTATCTATTGAAGTGTTTTTAAGGCATGATTTGAATGTACCCTTTTTGTAAATAGCATAACGTGCAGGAGCTAAATGTAAATAGTGAAGATACTTTTTTTTGTTTAAATATATTGTCATCGTTCCATACTCAACTAAGCAGTACTTAATTTCCTATCTAAACCCTCTTGTTACTCCTAACCACTCACCATCCAATTTCCCTTGCTTAAGCTCAGTCGCACTTAATTTCCTACCAATATCCCCTTATTAAAACCACACACTCACACCGGTCACAGCCCGCACGCATCCCTGGCAAGCATCCGGATTTCACTATCCGCAACAGAAGCGTTTCATATCCGGCCGGCGATTGACAAACTTTTGCGGCGGCGGTTGCGAGCGAACTTTCCCAAAAAACACCTAGAACCCTTTCGCAAGCTTTGCCACGCAAAATTACGCGCGTTGTGGTCAAAGGTGGCTGCTGCTTAAAATGCACACCGTCCCGAACACGCATGCCACATCCGGTCGCGTCCGTGTCGGCGGACTAATCTTTGGCAGCTAATTAAAGTTGGTTCAATCATGACGCTCTGCCTGCGTGACAACGAGGAAATTGCAATATTTTGCAGTACGGTTAGATCACACGTATGTTGCTGTGCGTTGTTTGTATCGATTAGTCTTACGTAATGTGACGCGTATTAAAATTCATCACAAAAGCTGCATTTTCAGTGACGACGCTACCATTCATCACCAACAAAACAAAAACAGAAATTTTAATGAGAAGTATGTAACAAAAACATAAATAAGCTCGAGCTCTTTCTTGTTGACACCGCAAACGTGCCTCTACCAACACTAATAAAAAGGCAAAAATTCAAAGCCAGCTGATTGTGCCGATGAAAACACGCCTCGAAGGGTCTACGTCCGTTTTTAGCCACCCCTATTCCGAATGCACCCTAGGGCGGTGTATTAACAACCGGATAGCAAGTGCAACCGAACACGCACCCACACTTGTTGAGGCGTATCGAAGGAACTAATGCAGTGGTGGAAAAAAAACAGAGACACATGGAGGGAGAGTGGAAAAACTTCCCTCTGAAAAGCCCTGGCGCACGTCGAACTTGTCCCGCGCGATGCGATATGGGCGCGGTGGTGTGCTATTACGATTACGAGGGTGCTTTTTCGGCGATCGCACACCACGATCGCCCGAGTGCACGCTCGCACAGTCCGACCACCCACCCATCCGCTATCTCATGCGCGAAGCGTTTTTTTAAAAACAACGTTTAGCGCGGTTTGCATTACATTGCCGCCACCCACCCGCGGGCACGGGAGGGGGCCACCGGATCTAAGCGTCGGGTGTTCCTGCGCCATCGTTCACACACATGCAAGAAAAGGAAACTTTTGAGGCACACACAAACACACACACATACCCACAAATAGCTGCGGCAGAGAGGGAAGGGAAGGGCGCCCGAATTTCCATCGCCACCGGGCGCCAAAATCACGAAAAGAAGGGCCTCGCGCCCGGCCGAGTGTGCGGAGTCGCGTTCAGTTCGCATCCACTACAAGCACCCGTCGCACGTGCGTACCTAGGGCGTTCGCGTTTTTTTCCCTTCCAGCGTTTGTTTTGATTTTTGTGTGTATGTGTGTGTGTGTGTGTTTGTGTGTCTGGCGATCGTTTCGCTTCATTTGGGTGGCTTCTGTGGTGGTGTTTAATTTTAAAAGTGTATGAATCCTCAATCCGGCTAGTGAGGTGCAGTTTTTTTTCTTTTGAATATGTTTCGTCCAAATAAAACGATGGTTTGCGTGTTTCGATGGGAAATAAGTAGGATTCGGTGGCATCGAGAAAAAGTTACCGTTGCGTGCGTGCTTGCGTAGTGAGACCGTTGGAATTGTTTGCGAATAAAATTGCGCTCGGTGTGGTGGCTCTATGGTGGATGAAAGTGCTTCAACGTGTGTGGTGAACTAATTGCACTCTCGGTGTTGTTTCTAAAATTTGTGCCGGATTAAGTGTGGCGAAATTATTTGCTTTACACTAAATTGCGAGCGGTTTTAATTGCACCGAGTAATATCGAGTCCAAGAATAAGGTTTTCCTTAATAAAACAACACCAAAGAATAATATTTATTGGTCCGGTGAAACTCACGATTAAATGCGAATTTAACTTCTAATTTATTCTGTGCCTGTTTATAGGACAACTCAGCTCTTATTGCGAACTATACAACAATTCTTTTGCGAGCCTTTTTGAGTTTTCCTCGTATTGAGCATCTAGTCGACACAGGCATAAAATTCCCAATAATATGAGTGACTGAGTGACTTCCAGATTTGCTAGGAGAATAACTCACAATTTTTTTATTTTAATCCTCGCTGCCAGTAACTAATTTATGGTCAGGAGAATTAAGAATAAATCGTAAAAAAAAACTCTCCGTCAGGGGCCGAAACTTAATTTGAACCTCCTTACTCCATTCTGATTTCAATCGCCATAAAAAGAAGTCACTGAAATTGTTATAAAAACTCCTCATGAGACGTAGCACCAATAAATAAATAAAAAATATAACACGTTCACATGACGCTCCATTTCCATTCGATTCGAATTTGTAATTGAAGCGATTTAAATTGAATTCTTTGACACATTCTTTGATTTACATGTACTGTTTGCTTGTTGTTTTGTTCTGCTTCATCAGAGCAAATAGTATTATCTTTGCACTGGAAGCAAGAACCAAATTGTGTTCAAAAATCAATCAAAACTCAATTACGTCCGCTTCGTCATGGATCATTTATTCTATTCATCCATCCATCTATTCCTGTAACCGTCTTCCCTGTAACCGTCTGCCTTCGCTGCCGATAATTGATTTAAGGATTTATCTTCATCACATCTGACACCTAATCTTCGCGTCGCGCGTTACGAAAAACAGAATCATGTACAGCCGAAAAAGATAACACATTCGACTCACCCTCCTATTCGATGCCTCTCGATTGCTAAGCTTTTTTGCTAAGGCAAAAGCGAATCGGTTGACAGAAAACAGATGACAGAATGAAAATAAAATAAAAAAAACAACGGCCCGTAAGTGATGCTTGAAGGGAAACAATTAATTAAGCAATAATGAGCTTACATCTGCTTCATCGAGCATTGCCGACCGATAACGTGAGCCGATAGTGGCTTCCGGTTGCTGGCCGCTTAATGCACACCGACCCATATCCGAGGGAGGATAAAAACCCGGAAATCCTGCACCAACTCCAAGCGCAAACCTTAATTATAGCGAACGCGTACGCGGATAATCTTTTAAGACGGAAGCTTGATGTGTTTGTTTTCTTTTTTTTTTGTCGTCATTTACTGCGCTCGGAAATTGTTGTGGGCGAAAGAAGTCCTCTTGCGGAAGCTGACACCCGGCGGCGGCTATCCATCTGCCCGTTGATGCGCTTTGTCGTGCTTCAAGTGTTGTGCTGCTGTCACACTTGCTGTCCCCAATCGGGATCGGGCAGCGACATTGTAAAGCGCTTGCCAAATGGCTCGTTTGATGGTCTGCCTTGCGCCCGAAAGGTTTGCTTTTCCCGTGAAACGTGCTCAACGGGAAGATCGTATCGTGTGGACGAGTGTACTAAAACGCGCCAAAGAGATGCTCTTTTACGGGGAAGGGTTTCATTTTGTAGCGAATTTTCTTTTCAAGCACGGTACAAGAACCGGTCGGACAATGAAACGCACACGAAACGGAAACTCCATTTCCCAACGCCACGAGCGTACATTAACCCCCTCGCAGCGGAACGTGCAGTCCGAGAAAATCAATCACTTTCAGCTGCGCTCTTCGAAGGGGCGAACCGCGCGGGTTGAACATTCGGAAAACACATGGAGACCCATTGCACCCTCCCGAAGGGCGTTTAATTGTGCCCGTGTGCGTGCGCACGCATCGACGCACCTGTCGGTCATTTGCGTACGCAATGGCGCCTCCGGCAAGTATTTCTTGCGATATAAAAACAAAAAAAAATCACCCCAAAATAGGTCCAATTATCGAATTAGGCGTTTGAGCAACGGTAGACAATTTTCTTCCGCCCTTCTTAGCCGGTGGAGGCCCCGAACGCTGCGGGTGCGCTGTGCGCAAAAGAAACCCTCGCTGGAAACTATCTCCTACCTCCGGTACGGCTTAGTACAGATCCGCTTGGCTAGTCACGCAGCCACAGACAACAGGGCAATGGGCGCATCTTCCGCACCGGGTTTCACTTTCGGTAGCGGGCGCGCGTGTTATGTTATGGTGTTTTGGGTTTTTTTTAAGTGGCATTTTTTTTCTTATGTCTGCCTGCATTTATTAAATATTGTTGCACGATTTCATCACGTCCATCACGGCTGATAAAGGGTGCCGAAGGTGTTACGGCGACGCAGTATCGAAGTTTTGAGCATATTTTTATCTTTTTGCATTTTTTAAATGTTTTCTTTCCTCCCCTCCCCCTGGTTACTTCAGGCCGTATTTACAACAATGTAATAAATGTGTCTATTTCCCCCGCATTTTTATGCCTATAAACGAATAAATGCTTCAATACAAAGAACGTTCCGCATTTGTCCGACCTTGCCCGAGGACGCCTTCGCACTTTCGCGCTAATTTTAATTCAAAACGTCCATTTACGGCCCATCACATGCGCACCGAGTTCTAGAAGGTCACACACGCGGTGAAGGCACGCCTTCATGCGTGAATCCCACTCACGAAGCAGCAGCTTTTTGTCTTAACATCGCGATGGGTAAAGCCCTGTTGCTGCAGGAAACAACAAAAAAAAACACACACACATAGCAGAATCCAACGCTTCTTCCACTTTGTGCGGTTCGTTGGCGTTAAAACATTCACTTCCCTTTGAATGGAGTTTCCTACTGGCGCTCGTCACCTTCTGGCCCCGTGTCGGAAGGACATGTCCGCAGTGTCGGCTGCAGATAATAGCACCGCTTCCTCGAATTTGTTAACAGTGTATGAGCCGTAAACCGGAGAGTTTTATCGCTTTGGCACTGACATTGAAATTGTCGCGGAATGGACGATGTAAACCAGAGACCGTTTTTCACATTGGGACAGATTTTGATGAATTTTCATTTCAACATTTTCCTTGAAAGATGTCGGTACTTGTATGGTATTTGCAATTTATTTCATTTTTCTTAAATAAAACAAATTAAAGGACACACATTATTCACCACCTAAGTTTAGTGAAAATCTCCATGTTGCGAATTTCTGTATCTGATAACAAATTCTTTGAAATTTACAAGCGAAAAAAAAACCATTCCATGAGGGAAAATGCAAAAATTGGCAAAAAGCACTCACCGAGTCACTTCAGCACGACGCGTCAAAGGAAAGTTTATCAAATTTCATTATCTGCCCAAGTGTCCGTACTTGCCCGTCGGTGGTGCATCCGCGAGAAAATCTCCTCCCGCGCGTTACCCTTGCGCCGAAAGTAAATAAGTTTTTACGCTCCCCCCTCCAGCCCATCTTCTTCATTAAAGCCTCCGTTTTATTGACACAAACACCTAAAGCGATTTTTACCCCACATTCGTTGGCACATCTTTGAATGATTTTTTTTTTGGTTAGCCGTTTGTTGTGCAAGTAGAAGCGCTTTTGCTGTCAGTTTTTCCTGCTTGCATCTGTGAGGGCAGGCGTTTGTTCCAAAAGCATGGCGTGCTTCGATCGGCTACTAACTTCTGACCTATGTCTGTGGTTTTCCGAATAAACAGACGAGGGAAAAAAATACTCCAACTACGGTCATAATTCCGAAGCATAATTCCACAAAACAAAACAAAAAAACAACCATCAGAAGCCACACACTCTCCAGCGAATAATCCATACGCACGAAAAAGTTTCGCAAATCCGCCTGAAGTTTATCTTTTCTTGAAGGGATTTTTTTGCAAATATTTTTTTTTTGCATTACTTGGAAAGCGACCAACAAGAATCAAGCTAGTGTGAATCGATCCTAAGCGTTATACAAGAAGTTTTTCTTCCATTTCGGAATACAAAACAGCGTCTCCCGGTTCCAGTGTGTTTAATTAAACCGTTCAGAAATTGCGTGAAAAGTGAGTGCGAAAAAAAGAGAGAGAGAACAAAATACACCTAATTCGAGTACATAAAAACAATTCAAAATTAAGTCCAAAATGAGACGCGTGTTTTACCTCGAGCGGGACAAGAAGCGGGACTCCACGCTCGACGACAGCATTATCGGTTTGCGGTACAGGGTAGGTATGAGGCCGCAGGCCGCGCAACCATAATGAATTACGAACGCAATGCTCTTTTGCCTGCCGGTGCTAAATTATCAACGAATTCTCTCAACGAGGAACCGGCCGTTTGCTTGCCACGGGGACAAAAGATTTGACGATGCTATCGGGAGGGAAAACAATAGATAGATGGCATCCGTACATTGAATAATAGATCACGGTCGGGAGCAACTTTTGTTCGCCGTCGTTCGTTGTTTGGTAGAACCTCTGTGTGTTAGCTGGAATGCGATCGAAGGCTGCCAGGGCTGAGCGTATTTATAAATGAGTAATTACTTGCCGAATTGTTTGCAACGTTCAAAAGTGCTTGCAAACGTCTCCAACTTTCGGGGTCTGTAATTGCGTGATACTATTTTTTATCTCTTTTTTATCTCCTCTTTCTCTTTCTTTCTCTTCCAGGGCTACACAACCCCGGACGGTGTGGCGGCCGCTGCGGCTACGGCAACGACGATCGCAACCGCAGCCGCGACAGCAAACGGTGACAATAACAATCAGTCATCGTCCGCCTCCGTTTCATCATCCGTGCGCACTAACGCATCCTCCCAGCAACAGCAGCAGCAGCATGCCGATTCCTCCTCCCCATTGCCACCATCTGTCTGCTCTTCCTCCTCCTCCTCAGCCTCCTCCACTACCACCACCACCACAAGCACAACCAACAACACCAGCACGACCACCACCACCAGCAGCACGACCATCATCAGCAATGGCAGTAGCAATAACAATAACCTTCCCCATCATCATCACCATCACCAAAACGGCTCCAGCTCACCGGTCGCCCATCTGAACAGTGTAAATAACAACAGCATCCCGAATGGTGGTGGCGGAGGGGGCGGCCTGCCCAACAGCGTGCGCCACATGAACAGCCTCAACAACAACCAAAGCAGCCTGCAGCGGCATCGCGGCAAGAACGGCACGATCGAGTCGTCGGCTGGTGGCGGTGGATCGCCCACGCTCAACCAGTACGATCGGCGCTCGCCGGACGGTAAGGATAACGACGAGACGTACCTGATCGAGGCGAAGGGCGGCGGCGGTGGTGCGGGTCTAGTCAGCAATAATAGCAATCACCATCATCATCCTCATCCGGGTGGTATCGGTGGCCATCATCATCTGCACCATCACGGATCGGTTAACATTCCAGCGAACGGGGGCGGTGTCGGTGGCGGCGGGGCCCTTTCCGCGGCCACGGTTACCGGCAGCGGTGCCACCGCCACTACCGCCGCCGAGGTCTACTCCACGTCCAACAGCGAAAACGGCAAGATCAACGTCCAGGTGACGGTCCTAGTCGGTACGTATATCATCGCGCAACCATCCCCATCCTTCCCTTTGCCTCCCCCGTTCGACACACATCTCATCTGCACGCCCGCCCAACCGCGACAAATCGCTTTATAAAATCCCATCACCGTTTTCGTGTGTGTTAGTGTGTGTGTGTGTGAGTTTGTGTCCTCGCTTTACCAAAACCGCATGCTTCATGCAGAGCATCACGAATTTTTCCATCGCACGCACCCATCCATCCTTTCCATCAGCTTCCAAACGTCACTACTACTGTGATATCGAAATGAAACAGAATTATGCACCGCGGATTGCATACTTCAAATAATCGAAACAACGAATCGACGCTCTTTGACGGATATGTTTGGATTCTTTTTAGACTTAAATTATTAAAAAAAAAAGGTTGATTCTTCAATCAATACTCTACCATCGATTAAGCTTATTTACGCTAAAAATATGCTACACGCTCGAAGCATAGTGTTTATCCTCAACCTTCCCTTAGTATCGGGAACGCGTTATAATGCGCAAAAATAACCGATTACACGCCGAACTTTACGCGTATAAGAACCTTCCTCGCGGATTATTTGTATTACACGCATGAACGAGTTCGTAAGAATCAAAAAGAACAAAGAAAGTTTAGGGAGTAAAGTATGTTGCTTTCGATCTGTCGATAGACGTTACAGTGCCACGCTAAAAAAAATACACACAAAAACACGGTAAAAGGGTGGATATTTCCAACGCGATACCACCGGCCAGGCGTCTCCATTTGGGAGAAGTTGAATTGTTTTGTTTTATTCGGTTGTTCGAGGTTGGAATTTTTTCCTCATCCTATTACAATTTTGGTAGATTTTTGGCCCCAAAAAAAATAAAGCAAAGGCGCGTGTCAAAGATGTTCATTGAACACGCGACTATCACGTCTCTGTGTTGAATTTGTCTTCATTTTTTATTCCTTTGGATGCGATGATTTGCGTATTTTTAATTGAATTCGTTTTGTTATGCGTGTGCACCCGTAAATTTTGCATTGC
>JXWZ01004610.1:0-10435 GCA_000956215.1 Anopheles farauti No. 4 | reverse complement strand
GTCATTTTACAATTTTGCTTCTATTATGTAATAGTAGCTAACGAATTCATTTATTTCATCCAGCTTTATGCGCTTTTGCTGTTTGAAGCTTAAGCCATTGTGGGAAAAAATAATCATGTCAACAAAACATCCCAAAAAATCTGTATTTCGAAAAAAAAATCCGTGCGACAACAACCACATCGGATTAAACGGAGTTAGCCGCGCTCTACCCCTTTCCCAACCCACATTCATTCGCTAATCTAGTGGGAAGGTTTTCGGTGAAAATCACATCGCTTACCCCTACTGGAAAAGTGTACACGTACGTGTGTGTGTGTGCGTGTTTGTTGCAAAATCGGACCAACCGGGACTAGGATCAAAGCATTTTGCTGCACACAAACCATCGGCTTTTCGAAGCGTCGTTCCTCCTCCAAGGCAGCAGCCTGCTTAAGTGAAGGAGCTTTTTTTGTTGCGAAAACCGCTTTTCCGCTTCATATCCTTTCGCTTTCCCGACGATGGGAAGGGGATGGGGGCGAGTGCTGTGAAATTCCGTGAGCGCATAACTCCATAACGTTCAAACACAAGCACCTAAAACACACACACACACACACAAATCCTTGCGTCACCTGGGTAAGGCGCTTGGTGAGAACTTTATAGCCCGTATGCAGAGCAAGCAACCTGGCGGCATTTGTTTCCCCTCATGTTCCCGCGGTCGTGAAGTAACCTCATGCGGATTTTGTGTGCTGGTGAGTTTGCTGCTTACGCCGGACCGCTTGCTTACGGTCGGACGTTGACACGGACCATACTTTACTCGGAATCAGCGGCTACCGTTGTACACCGCTGCCCGATCATATGACGATGACGATGCAAGCCGAGACCACCGGAACAAACCGTGCCATAACGCCATCGCTCGCACGCTCGTCAGCGACAATTTGAGGCTTAACAGTGCCAAACTTTGTCCTCCGGTGATGGCGGTGCAGCCTTTTTCGGTATGCGAATTTTAATTAAATTCTCTTCGGTGTTACCCTCCCCTGTCGCGGTTCGTTCGTTGGGAAACGAGTGAAAGGTCTTCATGCACTGGGTGATTGCACGTTAGGAGCAGATGATGGTGTAAGCGGTACCCGCCAACACAATCACTAATGAACCACTTGCTCTCAGGGGAACAATAAACGGGTTTGCTGTTTGAAGTTTTCCCACCAGTTGCTTCCAAAAAAAAACAATATTTTCTAATCAATCAAATAAAGCACTTGATGTAGAATTGTTTTTAAATATTACGCCTGATGTTTTTTTGTCATTTAAATTTTCTCGAGTGATTCATTCTTCTTCGTCTCTTCGAAGTCGTCATGCCTGCCATTTTCCTCGGCTTTCTAGACTGATTTTACCACTGATATTGATTGAAACTGGATCTACATTACCCTCTTCCAAAATGCTCAAAAAAATGAATTTATTTCAAACATCTCAAAGAGTTGACGATTAAAATGTTTGCTTCTTAAACAGTAGAAAAAAGGAATTGCCAACAATTGATCGATCTAATCTTTGTTTCTTTCTATTCCATCAATAATTCGAGCTGAACGGAAGATAAAATTATTAGCTGATATATACTTTCAATGGAAAATAAATTGACGTTTTTTTCTGGAATTGCTTTTTACTCGTTCGAATAAACTAGACATAACTGGTATCAGATATATTTACATCCTGTAGCCTTAACTCCTGGAGATGTTCCCTTCTTACGCGTCTTTATGCAGCGCCTACTATTCAATATTGAATATAGTCTAAAGTATCGTCTCGATACTCGCAATCCATAGCAGCCGGAAAACTTCCGCCGCTTTTCGCCCATCCGGTAGCTTCCCGCCGGCAGCAGCACGTTCTTAATGAGTTGTTAATTAAATATCTCGATGGTCAATTACGTTGGCCCGGCCGCGTGCAATCTAATTCGCCCGTAAACTATCGCTAATTAGCGGCACTGTACTTTACACCATCGTTTCATCCGCTCGCAAGTGCTGCCTTTTCCGGTCTTCTTCGCGCGGGTGGAAAAAAAACAGTCTCAAAATATGTTTTTCTTCCATTTTCAGGCAGCAAACGCTGCGTGAACGAGCGTACGAAATGTGATATTGAAATAACCTCTGCCGAGAGTGTGCACGGTACCGTGTCTTCATCGGTAAGCCGCGCGCATGTAAACCCCCCGCCTCCCGGAGTGGCCACAAAATGCCGTCATGTCCACAAAAACCACACAAACCACCACCATCGGGACGGATGGTCCTATCGCTTGTCGGCCTGCTGTGTTGCCCGCACGTCGCAAACGCGCGCGTCCTTGACGTCCTTTGTGCTGCAACCCGGTCATGGGTGATGGTGGCGGTGACCGGTGCCGAATGATTGAATTACACAATTTTCCACCTCACTGGTCACTTGAATGCTGGATGGTTGTGAAACTGTCAATATGCTGTGATGGTTGCGTTCGGTTGGCTCGAGTGGTGTTCGAAGTTTGTTAGGAGTAGCAAAGGATGGTTAGGTGGCAGGATCGTAACAGCAGAACATAGGTTAGTTTGTGTGTGTGTGTGAATGTGTTTGTGTGGCCATCATTTCACTGTGTAAAATCAGGATAATTACTTCGCATGCAAATTAGCAGCGGGCGGCGTGTGTGTTTGTTGCGGGTGAACGACAAAATTGGCAAATTTAAATTTGAAACCATTACGACTAGGTTTTCAGTAACACGCGATGTGATGCCACTCGAAACAACAACCACACCAAACGTGCGGAAAAGAGGCTGTCACACTGGACAGACGATAATTTATTCCTCATCAGAACGACACTGCCTGTGCGCGGTAGCGGGGCTAATGTAGCGTATTCAAAATTTTGCTAAATAGGCTTATTCTGTTGACCATTAGAAGCGCCATTACCGCACACGCCGAATAACTTCCGGTCGGCAGCGGTTCAAGCATGTAGTAGCGGGTTTTTGTTTTAAAGATCGCAGATTTGTACAGCATTTTGTATGCAGCGCCTGCAAACAAGCGCATCCTGCACGCGTACGTCAATTAAATATTCATTTCCGTGGTTGACCCCGGTGGACATTGTTTCCGGGCTGGCTGGCTGGCTTGTGATTTCGTTCCCGCACCAGGTGTTTTGGTTTTTCTATTCGCTGCCGCCCGCTACCATCACCAGCGAACTTGTGTCATCTTATTTCACCCTACTTTTGCTGGTTTGGCCTTTTTTCGTGCGATGGTGATTAAACACTGAGTCAACAGTTGTTGGCAAAAAGAGGCGCATGGGGAAAAATCAAGTGGGTCGCGGACGACAAACCGGGCGACCGGGAGGGATCTGCTAATCGAAAGCGTTTAGTGGAGTTTTTTTTTTTCATTTCCCCCACGCAAAGCCGTGCTGTCTGTTTCACTTCCTGCGACTGTTAAATTCGAGAAGGAGCCGCTACGAACCAAAGCTGCAAAAAAAAGGTCTCCGACGGTGGCTTAGGAAGGAGTGTGAGGTTTAAAGGATTAGGTCACGGAGCGCCGTTTTTAAAAAGGGACGACCGGTCGGTGGGTTGTGGGAGCGAAAGCAAACGGATTATACGGTAATTAATTATCGTCGGATTTGCGTCGGTCGTGCGCCGGCCTCTGTTTGTGTCGCTGGTCGCACGGTGGGAAATTGTTCTTTTATTTTGGAGAGGGATTTTTTGTCTGTTTTATTTTTATTTCCTCCGATACTTGCCTTGTCGTTTAATTTTTCTTTTCGCTGGAGCCGTTTATGTTGACTGTGAAAAATTATATCTGACATGCTTTTGGAGGTCAATCTACTGGTTGATTCATCAGAAACAATCCTAATTTCGTGTGCCTTGATGTGTAACTAACATTTTATTTTTTTTGCATTTTTTTCCCTTTTTAGGTAAGTCACCTGTACGGAAAAATATCAGCTCGGTACGGCTCTCGCGCTCGCTTTGACATCCAGCCTCCAAATACAACCGGAAACGCAACGCGAACATCGTCATCGTCGCAATTTTGCCAACCCTTCGTACGTGTCGATTTCCGTCCGAAACAGGTTTTTCGGTTGCTGCGGTAGCGAGGAAAACAAAAATTCCGCAACCTATGGTCCGAGCGTGTGGAATTCGATGCAAAATAACTGCAATCACACCGTTGTCAAATTAGTGTGATCAAATTACGGTGCGCGCGCCCACGCTCCCACCCTCCCGATAGGAGCGTTGGTCAATCATGGTCGCCGATGGATGTGGTGTTGGACCCGAACCTGAACTCTACCGTACGAATCATCGAACACGTGTGCCTGGAACCGTTCGGGGACCGGGACGGCCAACAAATAGTACGATAGATGAGATGGGCGGTGGTTTTGTTTGAGCACAGGCGGGTCCAGCCCAGCCCCGGTCTTTGTATAATGTCCGATCGAAACGAAAGAAGAATGGCTACTGCTCTTCGACGAGCGGTCCATCGGTGCTGCGTCGAGTGGTGATTGTCGAATGAATTGAAAACTGTAAAACTGAATCAATTGGGCCCTGTATGATGTTGGATGGGACTGCTTTCCATCCCCATTGCGAATGACCACCGCATTCCAATTTTATTCCGGTTCCATTCCATTCGATTACGTGACGCACTGTCTGGTGCTTCCGGTTGTAGAGCCCGACCTACCTTTGCACCGGGCAGCCCAGGGCAGCGACCGATGAATGCTAAATGGACCGGTACCGGTACTGAAACCGTCATCCGTCGCTCCGTGCCGTGTCGATAAAACGACGTATGTGACATATATAGTGCCGAAGCGAACAACGATCGATCGGGGGCTTTGTGTGGCCGGCAAAGGACTAGATGTCGCACAAGGCAAAGGTGTGCAACGGGTGCACACCCGGGTCATCATCACCAGCGCACAATCGTCAGAAATCGAAGTGGAAAATGTTTAATCCCCCCGTAGGGGGACCGAAACCACTCCCGGGACACACACACATACACACTCTTGCACAAAAACGTTTCCGTCACTGGATATGGTCGGCATTTCAGACGCCATCGGAGAAAGTCTTCAAATACTGTCACACAATGTTGTCCCACCGGCGTGCCCTCACTTGGCATGCACTCGGTTTTGACTTTCGAACGGTGGTTGAACGGTGGAAGGCCGGTCGAAAAATATATCTGTGTGCGAGTGTGCGGTTTTTGCGGATCTTCCCTGTGTGTCTGGTCTGGTCGACAATTGAATTGAACTCCGCACGGTGGCCCGCCGGAACGAGGGACGGACAACCCGAACGTGCCACCGTTTGTTGCGGTGGTGTTGGTAATTAGTGTGATTTTCGGTTTAATCTTCGTGACTTTATCACCTGCCGGCCGTGACAGGTGGTTAGAGTTTTGGTCTGGTTTAGGACCGTATCCTCCTTCCCGTGGTTGATCCGGGCAACGGAAATGCATTGCCAGTGAGTGGCGAACGTGTAAAGCCAACAAGAAATAACAGAGCCGGCGGACACGGGTTTTGCAAAATTGATCCATTCGGTGTTGTTTTCTTGTTGACGCTCCCGGTCCCGTACCTGGTAGAGCTTAAACTGAGAAGTGCACTTACATTTTATGCTAATCTGTTAATGGATTTTACTTTAATTTCAATATACATTACCCACATTTGGATGTGGCTTGTGTGTGGGTTTGTCTGCTGTGGGTTGTACGGTGTATAGTATATCATATGGAATAGTTCTGTTTAAAAACTATCCCTACGCTCGCGTTCGTGTGGTTATCTCAGTCACTACGATCTGAGGAACGAGACCAAAAGTTCCTTAATTTCGGTGGATATCATTACAAACGATGCTTGTTTTTCGTGCAACTCTTCTCCGCGCTCTAATCGTTTTAGAGAGTGTGTCCGAACTTTTGCCACCGAAAATCCCGTGCTACTGACCAACACACCGGGGGAGCGGCACACGTGGAATGAAATTTTCTGACCCCTCTTTTCGCACCTCCCCGCACTCGCCGGTTGGGTACCGAATTCTGCCCCAACACCTCGCGCAAACTATTTGTTAGTTGTGCAACTATTTCATCTTTATGATATCCATTAGTAACTTTCCTCTCGGTTTTGTTGCCACGCGGTGGTCGTGCGGTTTGGCTACCATCCCGAAAGCGCACCAGACAACGAAAGGGCATTTCCGTGCGCCACCTTCAACGGGCTACACTCGCGCATGCTACCTGTTGTGAGTTAGCTTTCCCATCCCCACAGCGTCTGCCGGCTTCACCGCATCCACCAGGCTGGGAAAAGCATTCAAAAGCCATCATCGAACTTATGCACCTTCTCGTTTGCGCCCTGCTCGTCCGCTGCCGCACGAGCGTGTACGAAATGAAATTAAATAAATGCAATTTAGAAATCATACTACACCCTCCCGTCGGCCACGTATCTGGTTCGTTCTCCTGAATACGGTTAATTTGAGAGCAACGAGAAGAAACCGACACCAGCAGCAGCAGAGCGTGCATGCTCTACTGGACGCTATCCCGGACCGGGCCGTAGAATAGGAGCAAGTTTTCGTTCGAGTTCGAGGCAGCTTCTTGTTTTGCATTCGAAGCAAAACTTTCTTTCAACCAAGTTTAGCCTAGCAGCTAGCTGGAAAAGAAGCCAGAAGTGCATTTATTAAATGTTGTGCGGCTCTGTCGCTGTGCCCACATGCTCGGGCAGCTTTTATTTTGGCACATGATCGGGATCGTTTTATTTTTTTGTCTCGTGAAGCGCAACTTGCCAGTTTTTCCCATGCATGGCAAAGTAGTTATTTTAAATTTGTGAATTGAAAAAGTTTGAGGCGCCGTCCTGCCGGGAAGATGAAGTATTTTATATGGTCGCATGGTGTTCGTGCTTGTATTCGCTTTCCAGTTTTAAAGCGCGAAAGATTCCGTTCGAGGAAAGCATTCGTGTTCTCCTTTAAGTTTGCTAGGGAACGTTCTTGGAAATTTGTTTATTGAAAATTTAAAAACGAACTATTCTTCATGTACAATTTTATCTTTTTGTATGTTTTTTGTCCTTCTTTAATCCGCTAGTTGTAATGTGTTTGTCGTTATTTGTGGTTTCAATTTGTTTATTCATGGTTTCGTTAAAAAATGACATTTACTTTCTTTTAATGTTAACTGTCGAAATGTTGTTATAGTTTATCTCTTTTTTCTAAGCTACTTTTTTGCAATTTAATACATCAATTTGCCATTTCTCTCAAAAACAAAACAAAGCCGACATAAAACTGCCCCTTTGAGGACTGTTTTATTTTCCGTGAGCGTGCACGCGAGCGCAAATTGTTGCAAATTCAAACTGAAAGCCCCGAAACCAACTCCCACCCGACCCAGGCACGAACCTTTTCGCTACCTATTAGTATCAAATATTAAACCAAATGACTGCCGCGTGGAGCGGTACCGGGCTGGGGAAAAAACAGATACGTGCCGAGGATGGCACACCGGCGGTGAAGCAGCTTCCCGTGGTGCTTCCTCTTCGAGCTTGTCGTGTGACTTCGGTATCGATACGCGCGACGGTAGATATGGGTGGCTGTAAATTTGACGCAAAGACTCCCATAACGCACCCGACGAAGCCTTCTCGAACCTTTTTCGTCGGGCTTGGGTTTGGTTTTTGGGCCGTGTTATACATTTATTAATCCCCGTTCGCGCGAATCGGCACAAACAACCTCGTGTGGTGGATCGTCGCAGCAACCGTGCACAGGCACGTTACGGTTGTAGGTAACGGTGTTCAAAATTTCAAGATACTGCCGAGTACTCAACCCCCCGACCGAAACATTTCGACGTGTGGCTTCGGTGTATCCCTCCACGCCCGGTCCTGTTGGTCGTGTAAGCTAACACCGGGCACCACCGGGCACACGGGACGGAGAGGATATTAAACTAATATCCTTTCTTTTGGAGCCACTGGGGAGGATTGCCGAAACACAAACATACGTCTCTTAACGTCTTACGAAACAACACCCCGTGGAGGAGCAAGTGCCGAGAAGCTAACCCGTAAGCTAGAGCAGGACGAGCGGAACTTCTCCAAGCAATGCAAGGTTCGGTCCGGAGGCCCCCACGGGCATCTCGGATGTGATAGCGGAAAATGGATTTCTCCCGTGTGGCCTACTGGCGAGGGCAGCGGGACGAGCGGTTGATACCACATTAGCCGACACGTAGCAACAAGAAATCCCCGGCTTGGGAGCATTGCCAGGGCCACTCCACAGCAGCGGCGCGATCATAATCGTAGGTTCTTACCCATTTGCTCCATGTCTTCCTTGCGGGCAAGCCGGCTTCGAAGAAGAAGACATTGTGTGAATCTTCTCTTTTTTATCTTCCCCACTCGGGCGATGTTTACGCTTCTGGCTTGGTGGTGGTCAAACTGGTTGTATCCTTACGTGCTCGATGTTACATCCCGAGTCTGAAAGTCGATTGAGGAGCCACAAAAAAAATTTGCTAGCAGTAAAGTAAATATTTGTATTCAATTTAGAGTGCGATCGACGGGGGCATTACGGCAAGAGTGCGAAGTTTTCTCCACATGACCTGGGCATGGACTCACATCGCTGTGTTTTTTTCACATTCCAGAAAAGTGTGTTTAAACACGGGTAAGGTACTAATGTAAACTTGCTTGCATCCTTACCGTACTGTTAAGGGTTGTGATTGTGGAGAGAAAGAGAACAGAGAGTGATAAAAGAAGCACGAGAAAAGTGATAAAGAGAGATATAGAGAGTGAGATATACCGTGCACGCCATTGCGAAACCGCGCGGGGTCCTTTTTATGTCGACGAAAAACCCTAACCAAACATGACTGGCTGGCGGTACAAATGAGATGACACTTGCACGTAATGAACACACTCTCGCGAACGATTGTGGTGCGGGAACCGTAGCTGTCATTACCATTCATGCAGAAGTCATTAAAGGTTCGACATGGTATACGAGGGTGACTGAAGGGAGGGAGAAAAAAAAAGAACCACGTTAAGGACGAAAAAACGATAAAGCCTCCCGTGCACACCTGGGCGTTGTCATGCGTGATGTGCGGGTGGTCCACATCGGCCACATGTCAGCGAAGGTAACGGACACCTTCGCTCATCGCAGCCCATCGCATTGTCACATCCAACCTTCACGCCTACCCAACGGCAGGGTGCCAATTAAAGAGTATTTTTGGGTAAGGGAAGCTAGTTTTGCTACCGGAGTGGAGACGATCTAGAAAGCCGTTAACGACAAGAAATAGCGCTAGTTGACCTATTTTTTCACAGCGAAAGTCGAATGTTTGTGTGGATATTTGTTGGTATGTAGTGCCCTCGCTCTTCAGAGCAACACATTTTGAGTCAAATTATTGCCGTTGACGTTGCCGAATCGCTTTGATCTGACTAAAAGATGACGCAGAAGCATGTTCCTAGCTAGGATATTTTAAGCGTCATATAAATAATAACCCAAGAGGATGCAAAGGCAAAAGGAGATTAGTCGTTTGAAGATAAATCTAATTGAAATTTGAGAAAAAATAGAAAAAAATGGTCCACAGTAGATTACACCCTTTCAGGTGTAACTGAACCAAAAATGCCCGAAAGTGGTCAAATTGATAGAAAATGCATCATATCTGCTAAAGCTAGGTCAACACCATGCAAAACTCCTTTGCAGACCCGTAACCTATTCCGAAACGCTTAAATCTCATTTATTGGTTCGGTACAAAATTGCAAACCATATAACATATTAACCCTCAATTGTATAAGTTCGGTGCTTGTAAGCTACGGTTTCCTGTAAGCGGAGCCATAAACCTTCGGCACACGATAATGTACGCCAAGTTCTTCGAAGCCGGTCCCCCTAAAGGTCTAATTGCCCGGTGGCACGCAAATGCCCGGCTGGATGATGCATTGCGAACCGAAGGAGGCAACAGTCGTTCTCCCCAATTTCTTGGTCCATTAGTAACAGTGCCAAAATTTTCCGCCATCAATTTGTTGTCCCAGGGTGGCCATTAATTTGCACGGCACGGAAATTGCTACTTCATTTAGTGTAGAGACTTTGGCTCATCTGTTCGGTTTCCGGTAGGCCGGTGTTCCGAGAAGCGTTATACACTGGCGTTACTTTTTTCGACCCCCGGATGGTTAGAGTATTTGGAAGCACACTATTGGCGTGCGTCACATCTGCGAGACGATCAGGAATTGTACACAAACGAAAAAATCAATATTTTATCAGCGAACTATGGAAAACCAACAAAAAAAAAAGGTAGACAAATATTGCGCCTGAAAGTATCTTCCTCTCCAGCCCGGAAATAGTCATGTAAGCAGTAATAAAACACTGCATACAGGTTTGTGAAGCACACGAGTCGTGGTATTTCTTTCGCTCCATATTGCTACTCTTATTCCTGATTATCCTTCTCAGCCTTGTGGCACTTCAACCGGTGGTACCACGGCGCATATTGAACATTCCGCGTGTGCAATCGATTCCCCTCGATGCCTAATAAACCATGTGCCTCATTTCTCTCTCTCTCTCTCCCTCATCTCTGCGCTGCATTCTCCCATGTGTGCGTGCGGGTGG
>JXWZ01004609.1:0-11627 GCA_000956215.1 Anopheles farauti No. 4 | reverse complement strand
CGGTGTTCGCAAAACTGTTGCACATTTCCCATCCATTTCGGCAAACATTTCGGCCGCTTTGCGAGGTTGAGGTGTGTGTGTTGTTGCAGTTTTTCGTTGTTATTTGCGGAGAGTTTGTTAGAAAAAATGAAATAAAAACCTGTGGGGTCCGTTTCAATATTGTCCGGTCCGGTGATTGATCGAAACGAGGCGAACGCAAGCACAGACAGCACAACAAATCCCTCCTCCGGACGGACTGCCTACGAGTTTCTCGGTGTGGTATGAACCGCATGAATCATTTTCGTTGTTCGTCCACCGGTTGGCCGGTGGTGTCGGGTCGAGTCGTCTTTTTTTTTTGGGGCAAAAAAACCCACCCTTCCCATTGCCAAAACCACAGTTTGACAATCTGCCTTCCTTCCTTCGAGGAGGCACGGGTGACCGAACGTGGGGAAGCAAAGAGGAACACTCCGATTTCGATGCGATGCGGCGAGCCGGGTTGCAGTGCTAGGCAGTGCAATAAAGATTGCAAATATCGTTGGTGCATTGGATCTAGGATCACGAAACCCTACCTCGCCGGTCCACCTGCCACCTCCACGCTCCCCTGCAGTGGGTGGGAAAACACGGCATAAACAGACGACGATGTTTACATTTGGGGCCACAAATGGTACCCCTGTGCCCGAGAGTGGCTGAGTTGGCGTGTTTTGTGTTGGCCACAACACCAGTCCCTCCGTCTTCTTGCAGGCGAAGAAACGTGACGGATGGACGCGGGTAAATTTAAAAATTCGTGCACTCGGGTTTGCGCATTTCGGGTGCCCTTCCCGTGACCGCCTCCCCCCCCCGACCCCCTCCATTGGTGTGTTATTTTGCTTTTGATCCCCCCGATGCAGGGGTATTTTGTTTATTTTCGTTTTTTTTCGGCCCTCTTCTTCTGCTTCGTCTCTCCAACACACGGCCATTCTATGCACACAATGATGATGCGCTGGGTGCTGACGAAACGAAGGATGATGCAGTTAGCGTTTGATGCAGAAGCGATGCTCTTTAGTGGAACTTTTCTGCGGGAAAGGATTGCAAGTTTATTTAAGGTTTGCTAAACCCTTTAGAAAAAAGGGTTTAAAGGTTCGATTTTTTAAAAAATTTTCTAGATTAATTTTGTTTGTACGTAACATTTTATTTTATTTTTGCAATAACTGTCTTATGACAGAACTTTATGAGAGAAAATAATGTAAATCCTAAAAAAACTATACTTTTTATACATATTGCAAATTCGGTTCGACGAAGAGGTGAAATAGCATCCTCGGTTGAGAGCGTATTCAGGTGTGACGGCACAGGTGCTTTATGGGTTCGAATCTTGATTTTAAAAAATTGTGCAAAATTGGTTCCAAACGTTTTTTCCATCCATATGAGAGATTGTTTCCGCCAACGCTGTTAAACTTAGTTTAATGTAATTTTTATTCAGAATATAATCATCCTACAAGATCCTTATAGTAGAATTAAACTCATTTATCAAAACTTTTCATTTCTCGTCTACATTGTTATACTCATAAGAATAATGTCTTAACGTGTTAAGGGTTAACCCGCTGCCCCGTTTAGTCGTCACTATCTAACGCGTTAGCATTCCAGTCGCGAGGCGAAGACTTTGCCACTGTACTACGTGCGCGAAGGCACGAGCCCCTTGAACATACTCTGGTAGGAGTCTCGAGAGTCGTCGTCGTATCTTAACGCTCCTAAGTCCCGCATCGCGTAAAACCCTTACCCCCAGGACCGCCGGACCTCCCTCGTATGTGCTGGTGCTGTGCAGTTCAATGTTTTCAGTTGCATTTGTTAGCCAATTGGAAGCATTGGAAGCATCGGCAGCAGACGAGGGTCTACTGATAAGGCGATGTATGACGACCTGCAGTAAAAAACGGGAGCGGACGAGAAGGGTGTATGATTCGATTCTTATGCAAGCTTATGATGGGAACCCGCTGTGGACGAGATTTCGCAAATCATCCCCTGCCCGCCCCCTACCGTTGGGGCGTTGTATGATTGCTACACCCGATCGGTAGGGATTTCTCGAATATTAACGCAAGGAAAATGCGCTTTCTTTTGCTTCTGCGGTGCTCCTTTTTTTTGGTGAAAATTTTGTGGCCAAAATAAAAAAAATCAACACTGCGATCGGGTCGAAAGGGCACGTCGCCCGTGTCGGTCGGTCGGTTGGTCGGTTTTTTTTTTCCGCACCGGCAAACATCATTAGCCCCGGCGCGTGACCGTGCGTCTCGAACGAAGAGCGAAAACTCAAACGAACGAACACCAAATAGCTGCCACACTCTGCACACTGTGCACTATTTGCACTGCCTGATTGGAAGCGGTGTTGTTGACTAAGCGTGTGATACTCTTTTTTTTTTGGGGAGACGAGAGGATAATGAAACACTGTGCCTGATTGGAAGGTATTGGAAGGACTTTCACCTTCCCTCCGGAACGCCTCACCGGGCTGGGTGGCTAGCTAGAATCGGATTTCAATTAGGAGATGCAGCGCTACCGTTCGCACACCTTTCTTAATTAATTTGGAAATTCCGGCGCACCGTGTTCGATGATATTTTTCGCACCGAAGAAGCGTACGGTGGCCAGCGTTTGCCTTGACCACTTTGACTAGGCAACTTGCTCGGTTAGTGTAGACTGGTTGGAGAAGTTAATTGAGCTGTTTAGCTGGTTAAAATTGGTTCGTAATTGTTCTCCGATGTAGTGTTTAAGCTAGGATGGTAGCAGATGTGTAATGAAATTAAAAAAAAAAAACTAAATTATTCATGATTCACTATCAAAAAAAAAATATATATATATAGTCAGTTACATTTTCATAAGTTCGTTAATGAATTTTTCTATTAAGTTACAATCAAGTTTTGAGGTTTTAGATTGCGTAGTGTATTACATTTTTTTTTATTCTAAATTTTCGGAATGGAAAATATTGTCGAGAAACAAAAAATCCTGCTTTGAATTCCATAACTCGCTCCGATAGATCACTCTTGGTGCCACAGAGTAGGAGTATAAAGGAACGTACATTCAAATCAAAGACACATTTTAAACATAAAAGCGCAGAACGTTTTCCGCACCTTCCGGCTGGTGCGATCCCGCACAAAAGGTGAGCATGGCAGGAGAAAAAAAATGTCAAATCATCGCATTTGCTTCCACTTGACGTGCTCCCCGGGGCGGGGGTTCGGTGGGAAACCACTTGCCCCGGCACATTACTTAACATCAATCGATTCCTTCCCTTTCTGCCGTTAAGTGGTGCTCCACGTATCCTAGGGATAGAAACGCAATCGGTGCCTCTTCTAGGAGGCGGTTCGTCCGGGCACGTTCCTTCCAATCACGGAATACCTGTGCGCGTCAAACGATCACGCTTTTATTTGCGAGTTATTTTTTGTATATTTTCGCACACAGAATTGGATGATGAATGATCGAAGATTTTGCATAGCGCGTCCGAGGGCGTGCGTGGATGAGTGGTGCGTTATCGGTATGACGTTACACAACTCATGCTTGCCGCGTAAAACCAACCGACCGGCTGATACAGACGAACGTGTTGGATGACGTGTCGTAGGTTAACTATTACCGCCCTGCCCTGCCGTCGAAGGATTGATGGGTGTGCTGGGCCGGTACAAAGTGAGCCAAGGTCCCAAGGCGATTCATCCGGGCCAGCTAGATCGTGTCTCGCACTTGGCCCCATCGCATCGGCTTGGATTAAGTGGTTCGATTCGATAACTGAGCGCGAGAAGGACATTGGCGCGTTTTTTAAATTTTTTTTTTCGTTCGTTATTTAGCTTCGCGATATGCTTCACCATTGGACGAAAGTATCTATTTTGGGACCATCCGTCCGTCCGTCCGTTCGTGCTGAGGGCTTTAAATCACCGTTAAAATGGTGTGTTTGAAGTTTTGCTTTCATGTTGAAGTGTGCCATGATGTGTTGCCAAAAAAAATAAAAAGAATGAGTCGCAAGAAGTGTTACGGCGCTAGGATTTGATTAACAATAATTTACTATTATTTGAATGCAAAAAGTTACCTATTTTTGGTGCGAAAAATAAATCAAAATTATATAAAAATTTGTTTTTTTAAGATAAAATTTCAGAAAGCCTCAAATTATCCTGCATGTCTCAAAAAAGTTCCAATAAATCCTAATTCAAGTTAAGTAACATAATTTAACATAATTTAATTGCTATTTTATATTCTTTAATTCAATCGATACGGCAATGTTCCCTTTTCTGACACATCAGCAAAATCACCAGCATGACGACAACACATGACGCCGAGATTCTGTTTACTTTTCACACAAGTGGGCGTTTATGTTTATTCGTGCCTGTTTCCTATTGCTTCTTGCCGTTTTGCAGCGGGAGGCTGTGCCTGGCTCGTTTGTGATAGCAAAAAAAAAAACTGACACTTAATGCACGTCAAGTGTGATTTAGTTGAACTCATTAGTCCATCGCAAAGGAAATTAAAAAAAAAAGAAACACCAGGAAGAGACACTCACAAATCCCGAGCCCACAGGATCGTTCGGCTGAGGGGTTTTTTTTCGGCGTTTAATGCGCTTTTTGCCGTCCCCTGCCGGAGTTAACGATGTTATGGTACTGCGGTTAAATCGAATTTTTTGCGTTTTACTGAGCACGGGGCGGAGCGCATCCGCATTTCGGTTGGCAACGCGCAGAGGCACGGCTTCGATGTAGGGACCGATGTGGCTCAAAGATCAAAGCCACGACCACGACCGGTTGCTCCATTAGTGAGATGGCCCACTGTGCCGTTACGTTCTTGCCTGCTGCTGCTGCTGATGATGATGATGATGATGATGATGCTGGGTGGAATTGTAACGCACCTTGGTCGGCGCATTATGCTGATGATGCTGACGACGCCTGATTCGACCGCCCTTACCACCGCCCGGGAAAGCAATCGGATCAAGAAAAGAACGTTCGATTCGATCTCGTTTCGCTCGGTCGCACACACGCACACGCGCTCGGTTGCAGCAAATAAAACCCTCTATCGTTCAACGGCAAGCGCAAACTTACAGCCCAGCTCCGCCAGGAAAGGGACGAGCGCTGGTGGTGTTTGTTAGCAACCGTTTCGTCACTGCGTTACGTTGAGCGTGGTGTTTTGTGGTGGGTGATGATTGAAATATTGTTTACTCGCCCCAATTACGTCCGCGGCCGCGTTTGTCACTTGCGTGAAATGTTAACGAAACATTACGTCCCGCCAACGAGCGGCGTAAGTAAACCACCAACACACACGCGCATGAGAAAGGCACGCGAGCGGCTTAGGATCGGCATCAAGATCAGCATATTTTTGTTTGGCTTTCGGCTGACGGCTGCAGTGATGCTGGTGTGTTTGTGTGTGTGACATTCTGCCGTTCGGTTTCGGGATCGAGTTTGATTGATGTGTCTCAAGGCGATGAAATTTACAACCAACGAACCAAACCGGGCACCGGAAGTGGGAAATCTTCTCGGTTGATGATATAATGGCTTGCGGGAGGGACGGCATTAGTTGATGATGGGATTATGAGGTGATGTTTAGTTTAAATTTTAGCTTTTGCTCGTGATATGGCTGGGCGAAAGGATGATAAAACAGCTAATGTTTGTTCTAACTTAAAATGATTATGAAGCAAATTCGGTGACGAGTTATTTCTCTCTGATTTTTCTAAATGAAGTCCATGTGTGGAACCGAGTGAACAGTTTCAGGTTCATGACTTCCAGAAAAAAATATTATTTTTTATCGTAAAAAATTCTTAAGAATCTGATTTTATATAGTGAAGTTGAATAGTAAGAAAAGTTCTTTGCAGTTCAGAGGAATCGAACGGTAACAAAGTCCTAAAAAATCCGAATATTTTAGCTTACAATTTTAAATTCACTAGCATGGTTCCGATTGTTTATATGCAACCCTCAATAATGTTCAGCAACATGATTTTAATAATATTCCTAAACGATACCATAACTTTGCATGCTCATGTGTTTCATTTCTCATGCAATTTCAATCTGTTTTCTCTTGAGATGTAAAATTACGACATGATGGTTTCGGTCGATTCGTAGCTCCTTCGAACGATGAATGGGAAACGTAAAGGCATAACCGTAAATTTAGCCGAAAACTCGACTGACAATAAATTTGAATGAACGTTGATGCAGCCACCATCCGCCGGTGCACCTGAGCGTTACGGCAGCTTCGTACTTCATTCATGAAATACGAACCATCCGTTCCGACAGCCCATTTTCCCACGTGGTTCCAATCCACCGAAACTTCCGGATCGAATTACGCCGTAAAGCATTCCGTGCCGCTCTCACACCCGGGAATTCCTGGTTCCTGAATGAACGCCACCGGGCGGGCTTTGCACGTATGTTGTAGGAGTGTCACCTCGGCGAGGAGCGCGTTTCGATCGTTTGTTAGCAGGTTTTACGATGCCGACGAGACTCTCGGTCCGGTTGCCGTCCTAATCCCCGGGCCCGGGTGCGACTCGCGCAGATTCCCGCCCGACGAAGAGGTGCATAGGGAAATTAGTAAAGATTTGAGCGCTCGGCGACGGACGACCCCGAGCGCTGCCAACGACTTGACCGCGGTGGAATGTGTGGAAAGACGCGAAGCAATTAACAAGTCTTCACATGTCCGACAACCCTTCCCAGAGCCCCGAAGGTTCATTCCCGGGCGCGCTTGATGGGCCTGGGAGTAGCGCGAGTTTGGAAGAATGGCCCTCCAGGGTACAGCGTACGGGGTGATGTTTATTTAGAACTGGTTCAACGACGGTTGATGCGCTGGTTGCTGAGACTCGCTCGAGAACTTGACCTTCGGGCATGTCTGGTTCTGCCCAATCGTTGTTTGACTTTGGATTGAAGAAGTACCTACCGGTGTTCGGCCGTACGCTTGCCCCTTTCCGGAGGTTTTTATCGCAGAGCTGTCCGTAGGAAGAAACCGTCTTCCTCGTGGTCCAGTTGGGCTCACGTTCCACGTTCTGTCAGCTTAGTGTTGTTAGCTGCTGCTCTTTTGCTGACGATGGCGTCGATGGGACCGGTTAATGGGAGTAACTTGTTTGGATGTTGCTGCTGCTGCTGCCGTGTCGTGTCCCAGAAGGACACCAAACAAACGAGACAGGGCACATTAAAACGGAGGAATGGGAAATTAAAACACGGATAACACCTCGTCCCGGACAAATGGTGTGGCGACACGGCGTACCGACCGTCCTCACTGCGCTGGGTACTATAAAAGCGAACCTCGGGCGTACCGGGCCGGCTTTATGAGAAACGTGCTATCGGTGCCTGCTGTGGCGCTCATATAACACAACAAAAAAAAAGGGACGAATATCACACCGCTTGGAGGGGCAAATAAAAGTCCCTCGGCATTGGAAATTGTCGTTCGGGACGTTTCGTTTGAAATTTCGGTGATAAATAATGGCTCAACGAAATCGATGTCCACTTTTCAATAAGGTCGGGATCAAACTCTTAAAACATAATCCAGCTGATGTTTGTCCGAGAGAAATTGGGAGCAGGGCGGGCAGCGTATTGCAAGCGTCTGCCGCCTTGAGAAGTTGGTTTGTAACTTGCCGCGATTTCGGTGGTGTACAGAAGGAGTACATTGATTTGATGGACGGGTACGGGGCGACCTGCTATCGCACGGTAAACATCTTATAGTTACGAGCAAGTTATGAAACATTCCAGCACCTTACCCGACTGGAATGGAATGTATTGTGGGGTGTATGGGAAATCGGGGCAATATGCAATACGCTTGGCGTGATTGGTGTTGAAAAAAATCAGTAGAAATTTTATGACTAAAAATTGATTTAGTAGGTACGTCCCAAGGAATGTCTGACGAGGTCTAAAACCTGGAAGCCTGGTCTAAAAGTTCGCTGGTAACAAATTAGATTTGTGCCCCGTTTTCTCCCCGCTCATAAACCGCGTGTACGTTTGGCTCATGAAGTTATCAAAACCATAGTTCAAACATAGTTTCCTACACGGCTTTTTTGAGGTTAGAACCTGCTGCTCGCCAAAGGGTGAGAGTTATCGTCCGTTATCGCACTGACAAACTACTGCGCTCCACTGGCAGCGAGGGACGGCCGGAGCGAGCGGGTAAAGATAAATAAAGAAATGATTGATGTTTCGAAGTTTCTTCAAGAAGAAACCCCGTTGGTGTGCCTGCCAGCCCCGGGGCAAGTTTTTTGGAAAATGTTTGTTAGCCAAACAGGTGCTCCTCGTTCTCGTTCTTGAGGGTTTTCGGGGGTTCGCTGATTTTTTTTTATTCTTCCCCCTTACAGGTTACTGCGGTGCTTTCACTTGTTTTTTTTCTCGTCTGTTGTTTGGGATTTCATTTCTATCGCAAGCGAAGGGGTCTCCTACAAAACCGCGTGCGTGCAGATACTTTATCGACCCTCGCCGGGCCTTTCAGCTGGATGAACCATCGGCTGCCGGTGCCGGCAAATAACGATCAAACGAGCGATAGAGCCGGGAGTCTGTTTGCGAATTACGCGATAAAATATGCGATGCGTTGTGTGTCCGCTCAAAATGCCGGCTCAAATCGTTTGATTAATGTTTCATTCACCCATTACAAGCACTCGTTTTTTTTTTTCGTTGTTGTATTGTGAAGCTCGTCAAATATTGACTCTAGCCGTTTTTCTTTTTACCATTCTGCTCACCCTAACTATCTTTCCAGGTGGAGGACACAAGTGCGGGCACGACGATTGTGTCAAAACGACGGTGGTTGGGTTTCGCCAATAAATAATTCTAGAATCGGAACGCAGAAACAGGCAGTGCTGGCAAACCAAACTTCGGCCGTGAGAAGCAGGGAACGGTAGAAATAAAACAAAAAAAAAACAACGAAACACTGGTAAGTATATTGATTTGCATAACTAACAAACAAACTCCCCCGAGGCTCCTGGGGGTGTTGTCGTTTAGGAGCGTTTTGGTGCGTCAGCGTCAGCCGGTGGTGGCTGCTGAGTGAGGGTGCAGGCGGCGCATTTAGTTTGAATATTACATACATGGGCGCAGTGATTTGTTTTCGGCTTGGGGTTGTGTCAGTTTCTTCTCTCTGTCAAAACTGTTGACATCAACCTAAAATCTTTCGTGTTCGGGAATTGTACAGACGGGGGGAGTGTTTTTTTCCTCTCTTTTTTTTGCTAATGAGAAGGGGGAAAACATAGGTCGTGCTAGAATTCTTCTTGGCATTGGAATTTTGTTGGAGCAAAATGCTGTGCTTCCCGTGAATCAGCTCGTTGTTATGTAATGAAGTGTACTGGTTCGAGCACACCCGTGCCGATTGTGAAGTGTGTAATGTAGAGCACTTTATTTACACACGGCATGCTGCGATTTTAGTAGGTTCGCAGCAATGTCAGCCATTAACGTCGCCCCGCACGGTCAAATCAAATTTGACGCGAATAAACGCGAGTTTAAACTTTTCGTCTCTTCCCTTCGCTCTGCCTTCCCTTCCTTGCTTGTGACGATCGAATCTGCTCAAACGTCTGGTGAGGTGGTTGGAAATGGTGTTTAAAATTTGACACATACACATCTCGGGTTGAAGTTTGCGGCGGCCGCCGGTGTGGGATGAGAAGATGAGAATACGAGACACAAGTTCTCCTGAGCAGCGAAGAAGCGTGTCACGCTAACAATAGACTTTCTCCTTCGACTGCGAGGAAGCCCGTCACGGCGAACAATGAAGGAGAGCAGGTTCTTTTAGCTTGAAAATTTAATTAAAAATTTAAGGTGTTTTTTTAAACTGTTATTTAATCCGGAAAAATGAGTCATAGGAAAAAAGCATTTTGCTAAGTTTATTTTTTTTCTCTATTTTCTTATTATGAGACATTTATGTGCCCGTATCTGGGCTATACTGTTGAAAACCGAAAAAAAATGACAAAGTAGGTCGAGGGCAGAATCAAAAAACTAGTAAAACAAAACCACTTGTTAATCTTGTGATAAAAAATATAATTTTGTTTCGGCTCCATTGCGGCAAAAAAAACTTTTTTTTTTCTCGAAACCCAAATCTCTGTGGTGGAAAAACAAAACTTAATTGTATTTAAAAATGTGTTTTATATTTTTCCGCTCTCTCAGCCCTGACCGACCGGGCATATGCAACGTTCCGGTGAAATGGTTGAGCAGTGCTAGTTTTTTTTTAAATTCTTTCGCAAAAAGAAACAAAAATGAAAAATATAATTAAAATGGTTTTTGCACTCATATCTTCATGGTGCGTAAAGTGAAACGCGGGTAGAACATTAATGTAATAGAAAAAAGAAGGATTTTTTTTTGCACCAAACTTACCCACTGTGGCAATAGCTCCGCTGCTTCCATGCGCATTCCTTTCCTTTCCTGAGGAAAAGTCTCCAATAGAGAAAAAAATATGAGTGTTTACTGTGGGCTAGTGACCCGGTACGATCGTGAGAGTGTTTTTCTTTTACTCTCAGCAAAACAAACACACACGGGCGTGCACCCGAGAAAAGTGTGTACATTTTTCACCGTTCACCGTCGTCGGGTTAGCGGTGCGGGTGAAAAGCCAAACTCCCACCCTCCTTTCCACCCTTAGTACCCATACCATTGATCAACAGCGAGGTGCGAACGGTCGAAAGCACTTACGGAAACCAAAACAAACATTTAATTAATGAGATTAGCGTGCGGATGAACGATCGTTCTGCGGTACGACAAGGGAGTGTGTGTGTGATGTTATTTTCCGTTTTGTTGATGCGAATTTTCCACCGTGTTCCGTCGTTGCCGCTCTACCTTTGCGCCAGGTAGTCTTTAGTAATAAGTTCTCATTGCCACATGGAGCGTTCTATTAGCGATATTTTAACAAAAAAAAAAAAAAACAAAAACATTTTTCCGACAGCTGGCAGCATGATTACAGAATTTAATTTTACTGACCTACTTAGTTTTATCGCACACAGCGCAAATATACAGATAATTACAGTCTGTTGCAACTTTTTATCACACAGCCTTGTGCAATAAATTAGTTACGGAGAAGTATATTGTTTGGTTAGGGACAACCGTAGGAACACTACTAAATAAATCGGCTCTAAAAACACATACTTAGTATGCGGATAATCTCCTCCAACGACTCAATCGTCACTGTGTCAGTTGAAAGATCGTAGCGAAGATCAACAATCGGGTGAAGATGCTCCAAACCGTGTCTTTACTGCAACAGCTAACTCCGGTCGTCAAACAAGGCGAGGATGATCATTAGTTTCACCACTGGATAAGTTATTTTTACGACTGTCAAGTTTTCGGACATTATTTGTACGGCAATAAACGGACACGCTGGTGGGTTGCTGGATCTTAACCACCAATAAAACTACATAAAACTAGCACTGCGTTGGAGCGTGGACTAGGTGCCCTAGAGTGTTTTTTTTTTGGTTACAACCGCGCTGCGAAACGGACGATAGTTGCGTGGTTAGTACTTTTATTTACCATCACACTGGCTTTGCGAACGGCTCTGCCTCCTGCTTTTCGCGTGTGCGAATTTGACTTTCGCGTTGTTTTTTTCCCCCCTTTTTCCATTTGTTGCTCGTTTTGCGTTTTATTGCACCTCATAGTTGCAGCGATAAGCATGTTCGAAAAATGTCATATCTATTAAACAAGTCGGCGCGGGCACGAGTGGGATCGCTTTTTCGCGTTTTTGAGTTTCGGTCGTGTGTTGCGGCCTCGTGCAAATAGCATTATCTCAAACGAAAAAAACCC
>JXWZ01004607.1:0-125106 GCA_000956215.1 Anopheles farauti No. 4 | reverse complement strand
AAAGGAACAAACCGTTTGGCACTAAGTTTGGCTTCTATTAAAAGCGCACCATGGGCAGGCGTGACCGTCCCGAACGGTGCACGGGTAAGCGCATTCGTGCTCAGTGCATCCACGGCGGTAGTTCAAGACCGCGCGGTTTGTTGCCTGCTGAAGTTGAATGGCAAGTGCAAGCCCGGTCGGCGCGTCGTCCTGGCTGGCACCTTCGATGACGTGTGAAAAAGTGCGAATTGATTGCGTGCCGTGTGATCGCGCACCTGAGGTAGTATAAACATCGGCAAGGGACGGACCGACACAGATTGGTGCAGCCGTTGTGTAACATACCTGTACAGAGAGCGCCCCGTACTACGCGTCTGTTACCGTGGACCACGATGAGCCGTTTTGTAAGTCAAAAGCCGGGGAAAACGTCATCAGCCGTCAGCTGAGCATCAGCGAGGTGCGATATTTATCGCGACAAAACGTCTTTAGGGGCCCGCTATTAGCGCGTGCAGATATTAAACTAATTATCGTTCGAGCGGACCATTCAGGGCATGGCGCATCGGGAGGTTTAGCAATTTTCTCTGCGACGATAGAGGCCCCGATCGGGAGGACTTGGTTCGTACAGAAAAAAAGCAGGTGACTCAGACACGATCTTCCTTCGTGGATGACGCGTATCCCGGCTGGAATCGCAATAGACGTGCATTCAGTGGGGCGGTCGTGCCTGGGCGCTTCGTTTCTCGACGCGAACCAGACCCGAAGCCGTGCCTCGGTTTCGATGCGTTACTGTGATTGGTGGGCCCGGGTCCACTTTATCAGCTGCGTCAACAAATCGGCGTCGTTATCGGGAGCGCCGAGTGGTGAAAGATTAGCACAAGTGTTGAGTTCCCTGCCCCTTGGGGCCCAGAGTATTTTTATGCGTTTCAGAAATTGCTCACAGATGGCGCCACCATGGTGCGTCTGTTTCATTTACACTTTTTTACTGACGGTCCTTTTTCTTTCTCGTCCTTTTTCTCGTTTGACAGATGGCAAGAAGTTTTATGGATCTGATCTGGGACTATGCGGTGTTCGTCGTGTTCATCATATTTTCCACCATCGTACCGCTCTGGGGTCGCTTCTTCGGCAAGAAGGAGAAAACCAAGGCCGACTATGTGTTCGGTCTGGGCACGATTTCGATGGGTGCGATGATGCTGTCGATCGCCCGCGGTACGCTCGGCGTCCGGTCGTTCCTGGGCTACCCGAGTGAGCTGTTCTACCGCGGGTCGGCCATGTGGGAGACGCTGTACGGCATGGTGACCGCCTACCCGGTCGTCTGCTTCATCTTCATCCCGGTGTACTTCAATCTGGGCGTTACGTCCGTGTACCAGTATCTGGATCTGCGCTTCAACAGCCGGCTGGTGCGCTGTCTCGCCTCTGGGACGTACATCGTGCGCTCGTTGCTGAACCTCGGCGTCACCGTGTACACGCCCACCGTGGCGATGAACACCGTCATCGGGATTCCGTACTGGGCATCGCTGATTGGCATCTCGGCGATTAGCATCGGGTTCAACCTGCTCGGTGGCCTGAAGGCGGCCATCACGGCAGACGTCATACAGGGTGTAACGATGATCCTGATCTCGCTGGGCATCATTATCCAGTCGATGGTTACGGTGGGAGGATTCGAGCAGATTTTCACCATTCCCGCTGCAGAAGGTAAGTCGCAGGATTTGTTGGAGGCGTGTATGAGCGATGGGAACGAACTTGAACTAACTTGAACTTTGTTCTCGTAGGACGGCTGAACTTTCTCAACTTCACCGGCGATGCGACCGTCCGCGTGGACACCACGTCCGCCTGGCTCGGGCAGCTGTTCATGTCGCTGAGCATTTTCGGGTGCCAGCAGAACTTCGTCCAGCGCTACCTGAGCATGGGCACGTTCAAGGAGGTGCGCCGGACGCTGATGAGCAACATACCGGTCGTGATCGTGCTGTTCTGTCTGGCGTGGATCGTCGGCATGGGTGTGTACTCCGTGTACGCCGTGTGCGACCCGATGCAGGCGGGCTACATCAACAAGATGGACGAAATACTGCCGTTCTTCGTGGAGGACAAGTTCGCCTACCTGCCGGGCGTGCTCGGCATTTTCATGGCGTCACTGTTCAACGGTGCGCTGAGCCTGAACGTCTCCAACCTCAACTCGCTGGCCACGGTCACATGGGAAGACTTTCTATCGCACCTGCCGCGCTTCAAGGGCATCGGCGACAAGCAGCAGCTGAACGTGATCAAGTTCATCGGCTCCGTGTACGGAGTGGTGGTGATGGGCGTCGGCTTCTCGGTGGGCCTGCTGTCCGGTGTGATCGAGAGCAGCATGCTGATGACGTCGGCCACGTCCGGTCCACTGTTGGGGGTGTTTCTGTTGGCGATGCTGGTACCGATCGCCAACTGGAAAGGAGCTGCCTGCGGTATGATTGTGTCGCACATCATCACGCTGTGGATAACGTTCGGAAGCTTGACGGTGTCGAAGGAGGCTGTGCTGCTACCTACCACTGTTGAGGTGCGAAAAGTGTTGGACATTTTCATAGAAGACCACGATACTAACAGGGACATTTTCTTTCGAATTCCGCAGGGTTGCACAAACGACACATTCTCTTCCGGCATTACAAAACCCACAAAGTCCTGGCTGCTGGCAAACACCCCGCTGGAGGTGGAATCGGAGTTCCCATACTTCGACACCACGACCCATTCGCCCGCCGACCACACGCTCGGTTTCCCCGAGAACATCTACTCCGTGTCGTACATGTACTACAGCTTGATCGGCACGTTCCTAACCGTAGCGATCGGGATGCTGGTGAGTGTACTGACGGCCCACACCGATGACGCCTACGATCGGAAGCTGCTCCACCCGATCGCCTACCACTGCAGCAAAATCTTCCCCGGCAAGGAGCGCCGGTACATCGCCAATCCGGAAATTCGCCCGAAAGACGAACCGGCGGCCGGGGTGGACACGAAAAAGTCACCCCTGGAAGCGGGATTGGAGCGTGACAACCTCGGCTTCGATACGGTCTCCGAGCAGTCGGGCGTGACGGTCGTAAGCATCGATCCGCTGCCACCGAAGCTGGACCGGCCGGAGGAGGTGTACCGGCAACATGACCCCGAAGCCCGGTACTAGCCGGGCGGTGGCTCCATTACGCTCCTCGCAATCGTAATCATACAATTTCAAAGACTGTGATAAACTCAGAGAACTTCGATCGATGCGTAGCAACCCGGGTAGCACCAGGGCAGCGGACATTGCGTTCTGATGCGCACTGTGCAAGAATTGTTTCTCTTCGCCGCAATAGTATTTACCGGCCGCGGTTTGGGTGCTAGCAGCCCTTGGCGGTCAAGCAATGGACCGGAATGCGTCCACAAATCGAAAACCACTGACGGATAGGAAAGTAGAAGGCGGAGAAAGGGTAGGAAAAGCGCGAACCCGTTCTCAGCATGACGTGCGTTAAAAGATTGAAGGGTATTTAAAAAAAAAGCTTAGATTAAGAAACATGTGCTCGTGCTGTTTGCACGCTGTGGGAAGGGTAATGACAGGAATTTTACCGTGTTTAATATAGGGTACACTCGAGAGAGCATTACAAAAAAATAAATTATGATTTGTTAAGAACGCATTTTTTACTACTTATACTTTAATCTGTAAATGACCGTGTACAGCTTTTTGAGGAATAATCTAGTATATTTTTAGTTTGTAATACATTATTTCTTTTTTTTTTAATTGACTATTTTCAAATCGAAATCATGATCATACGCGTCCAATCATCCTGTTGTTTCTTTTATTTCCTTTCCTTACTTGTGATTATGATGTGGATAAGCCTTACGTTTTGCTTTAAAACTGATTTGAGACCGACGGAAGTATCGAGATCCATAATTCTAACCTAATGGTAAATTAGGAATATAAATGGTGTACATACATTCATCGGATTGATGTTTATTGTAGCTAATTCAGTTCTTCACTTATGCAGATCTTTAATTCAATTATTTAAATTGACAGTTAAGGTCAACAAGCACGAGAAAATAGTATTGAGAAATCATGTTTGTGTTGGCGTGGCTGTACGAATAATGCTTCTTACGAAAGTTTTCATTTCCGTTTTCGAAAATTGTAAGTAAAGTTTTCCCTACAGGAGCATAAAACATAGCCAATATAAGATGGGCGCATTACAATAGCAGCCCAACGAAATGTAATCGTACACCAACCGCTCCTTGACATCCGTGACGTGGATGCGGAAATTCGTTCATAATGTATTCCTGGCGGCGCTATTGAGCTTGTCAGTCATCGACGGTTGAGAGATACTTTCATGCGCTTTTACGCTGTGTTCCTTCTCTGCCAACTTATTCTCGACGGTAGGTTGCATAGATATTACCTTGTTTTACTTTGTGTCGACGTTATCAGCCATCCATGTAAACAAAACCATGCATCTTCTGCCTGTGTGTTTGTGTGTGCAGGTAGAATGTTAGGATTATGGCTGCATATGAAAATTAGATTTTTCTTTACTTCGCCGCAGGTGAAATGAATACGCGGCAAGCCCTCAACTTCATCCTTTTACAATTTGAAGTACGCTTAGCAAAGGTACGTCTATGCGGCATAATGCATAATGAAGTTTATTATCTTGATTATGAGCTTATGGTTCAATTCAAGTGTTTGCCTGTGTTTTATTTCTTTTAGTAGCGTTGGAGAACTTTTTTTCCGTTCGGTTTTCGCCAGCAATGGGTTCTCATTTGCTTTTGTGTAAATCTAGGTCAGCGGTATCGGAAGCTGTTGGTTGTTACAAAGACAGAAACCAGCGCTAGCGACACACTTGTCATTCCCGGTGAGCACAAAAATTCAGCATCTGTAAAAGCCTTTACACAGTTAGCTACTTACGGGCCGGTGACGCAAAAGCCTGCTGCTTTGCTTACATTTTGATACAAATAACCGTCGTGCATTCAATTCCATCTATTTATTCGAGCATGCTGTTCTTCTCTCACGGTTGCCCGGCTAGAATGTGGCATGTTTACAGGTGCTCTGGCGTGCAGGGAAGAGTTACTTTCAATGAGCCAAGCACGGTGGATGATGGTGATCCAATGTGTGTGTGTGTGTGGCACGGAAAGGTTACTGCTCGCCGGCTCGGTGATGGCCAACATTTTACAAGGTCGAGATGGATCGGCATGAATCATGCTCGATTGCACACAAAATGCATACACCGTCAAATTACGGCTTGTTGACCGTAGAAATGTCGCTCCTCGTTATACCGTGTGCGCACACGGATGTTGTTTTACCGACGGACGAATCGTTTTCCGTTAAAACACGTAAAGGGCCGGCCATTTTATTGCTTTTGCAGCTTTAGACAACCCATCGCACCAGGTAGTGGGTTATAAAAAGAGATGAGGTGGATGTGCATTATGGTATGCAGAGCATCTCGATGACATTATTACTTAGCACGGTAAAGAAACGACCTTTCGTTCGCACTCAATTGGCATCGTGCATTACGGCGTGTTGTCGTGATTTATAGTCGAATTGTAGAACAATGAAGAGTGTTGACGAGCCAAATTAGTCATTAATAAAAGGATTGGTAGTACGCTTAGATCGTTGCTGGATTCAAACAATTGTAACATTTCATGTTGAGCGTTTCGAACTACGTATGATAAATCATCCCAATAAAAGAATCACTAGAGCGATATTTTATATCAATAAACGGAAGATGCAACATTAAGCGTAAGTATCAAGAACACACATACGCATCCGGTGTTCAAAGAGTTCCTGCAAAACGGAAATGAAACACAAACAAACGATCAACGATTTCTATTCATCAGAAACGTTTGCTCAAAAAAAAAAAAAAAAACCGGGACACCGCGCGGTGAAAGGGAAATTCGATTTTTATTTCCATCAGGCCCGTTTGATCGTGTTTTATGTTCATGCGCATGCCGTCACAAACTTCTTCCCGGTGCGAAGTGTGTCACTTCACCCACCGGCTGCGAATAGCTATTTTCAGCAGTGAATTTAATACAAAAAACACAACCGAAATCGAATCGTGGTAAAAAGAAAATCCCTCCCCCCAACGCAGCGGAGTGGCCGTTTAGTGGCCGGAATGATGAAACTCGATTAATCGGGGATGGGAAACTGCCCGTCGTCATAATGAGTGCAGCATATGGAGCGAAAATATGGCCCCGTGCGAGTGGGAGAATATATTTATTATGTTAATACATCATGACCCTCTTCGGGCCGAGCGTTTTCGGAGGGAGGCGATCTTTATTCATGGCCAAATTGGAAAGCTGCCTGAAGGCAAAGTGCGTTATTCGTGTTTCACCTGTTATGACAGCTCGTCGATGAAATGGATAGCTTCGCGCGAGCAAATAAAGCATCGAGTGGAGGTAATTTTTCTGGTTTTTTTTTGTGGCGGCTCCGATAGCTACTAGAAACTAGAAATTTGGCGTGCAAGATCGTACCATCCGCTTTCTGCTACGATAATCCTATCGTAATCCTGGCGATACATTTCGCTCTAAAATTACGATAGCCAAGTCCGTCGGAAAGGACGGTTCGTTATTGTTAGCCGGTGGCGATAATCGTGATGCGTGCTGGATGCGGCGATTTGCTAGAATAGTCTAGGTAAATCGAGGTGCCGGGCGCTATTTTAAGCGCGCAAGATACATTGCCATTATGAATCGGCCGTTTATTTATACATCTATCATTTTTTCGAAGCGCTCGTCCCGAAAGAATGCGCCGGTGAGAAGGCAAGTGCCACGGCGGGTAGACGGAAGACCGCGTTGGACGGGGCACGTCAATTAGGTGACGGTATTGTCGGGATGGCCTCTCGAACCTGTCGAATGGTGCGAGGAGCGCATGCGCACCATCGCGTCACCCCGTGACTTCCGATGATCGCGCCAGTACCGTGTGGTCAAGGACCGTGGCGGTGGTTGTCGCGTTGTTTGGTTAACCCCATTAGGGAAAGAAATGTGATGCTCCCACCTACCCGCTTTGGCTTCTCGGGCAGCCTAAACCAAAGCTGGCAAATTGACAAAAAACAGTTAGCTAATGACCTTTTCCGCCCCGTTCGGTGGGGTGCCCGGTAGGGGCGTTCCTTCTCACTCATCGCGATTGCCTGCAGCCGGACGGTGGGATTTGTGTGGAGTACGAATACGTGACAATGTGCCCGCTTGAGAGCGTTATCTTTGCGGAAAAAAATGCTGTACTTTTAACGAAAACAATCAGTCATTTTCTCTGCTCGGTTGTAGGAACGCTTAGTCACCGCATTCCGACCATATGACACATGCGTTATGTACAAACACTGTAATCATACCGTGTCGTGGAAAGGATAATTATTTTTACTGCATACTTAAGATTGTTTGTTTCACTCAAGCTCGCTCAGCTTTTCCATCGATATTCGAGCCGCTTCTAACGTTGGGATGGGAAATTGCACAGTATTGTAAAATCCGCACGATCACGGTGGGTTGTGCCACCGCGAAACGCACGATCGTATGCGTACACGGCAGGGGAAGGTTTCAAAATGCACGAAACAAGAAACACTCGGTTTCGCGAACGAGTTTTGCGAAGCTCCGCGTACCAATTTCAACGCCTGTTTGGCAAACCACCACTGAGTTGGGTGTGGGGCCACACACCCCAGATTATTTCGCACCACAATTATGCATCGCAACCTGGACCTTTGCTGCACCTCCGGTTCAAGGTAATGCTAATTAGTGCATACGATGAGTTGGACATGAAAGTGGGTTTTTGCTGGGCGTGTATGATGGATGGCTGAGGACATAGGACACGAATTAATAATGTACACCGCTAGCCGCTGGCAGAGTGATGCAAATTGCGTTGCATTATGATTTTTTGAGAATGTAAATAGTGTTAAAAAAGAAAACTAAATATTTACAAATGTCTTCAATTAGAATTCCTCCTGCTACGTGGCGGACCGGGCGTCTCCATCGTGGAAGGAATATTGTTACCCAACGGAGGAGGAATTTGATAATTATAATATTGCTCAAGCTCTTTGCGGCAACTTATTACAATTTAATGCGAGTGTGGCTTAAACACATGGTAATGCCCTGTATGCCAAAACAAAAACAAAGAAATATCTCCCAAGGAGAAACTGGGTCTCGCAAAATAAACACAAAACACGTGAAAGTACTAAAGCGATCGGTAATAAACACGCGATAAATCTGCACACTTCGGCTCGCTTGTGTGTGTGTGTGTGTGGGTGCATTGAATTGGTTTCGCAAAGAGCACTTTAAACCGTCCATTAGGGTACGAATTAATTACGCTTGATTCATGCCACCATCACACGCTCAAGGCACAAACAAATAAAACAAAATGTAAAGGCAAAACGATAAACTACAATAATAATAACTTGAATGCACTTCGACCTCGAGTGGTTCATTTCATCCTCTCCTTCCATCCGAATCTGTTCGCCACCCTCGCCGCGTGGATAAATGGAAAAAATAGACACAAATCCGGAGATCCAGCGTACAGCTATATACCGTTTCTTTAGGACAGTTTTTTGTGTCTTTACTTAAGGGAAGCGAATAACAACAAACAACAATCGTTCGGTTGCGAGGATGGAGAAACACATTGGCAGCTGCTGACACGCATATATACACACACACACGCACACACATATATACCCGCGTGCATAGAGATGGTAATAGCACACACGGTTCGTGTCGTGGAAATAGTCTAATTTTAGACGCATCGCATTACTTAATCGCGTAAACTCCGCGAATATCAGCAGCAGCAGCAGCAGCAGCAACAGCACCACACAATATAGAGGCGCTGCATTCTTCTTCATTCTTCGACTGCACGGACCGAATAGGCCCGATCGTGAGGGTGCGCAGACTCGTGCTGCTGCTGTTGCGTGTCCGTTTTCCGCAGGTTTGCGGACCCGGTGCGATCGATTCAGGCGCTAGTCGACTAGTTAAACTCAACCAGCGAACGCGCACAGTTCAGCGAGAGCTAGAGCGTGGTGAACGCGGCAGCAAGCTAACAAGCATCTCTACCAGCCTACCACGGGAGCGGCAAAGTGTGTAGAAAAACAGAACCATCATCATTTCGCTCTGCTCGGAGCAACACAGGATCGTGATTTTGTAAGTGTACGTGTATGCGCGCGCGCCTCTGTGTGTAAAGCCGTTACGTCATCAGCAAGGAGTGGGTTTCTTCTTTCGGCCCGCGTGTGTGTGTACGTGAGGATCTTTAAAAGAAAAAAAAAACCCTTACCACCTCCCGAAACCAGAAACCGAGCCGAGGTGAAGATGAAAATCGTGTCGATGGTAGAAAAATAGCCACCGTCGCGGTGACCAGCCAGTTGAGCAAGAGCAGTGAAAGTGAGCAGTCGAGTGCGCGTGTTCGCCGGACCCAACCCTCTACCCTCTTCGGCTCGCCGAGCGCAGCAGGAGAACGAAACGACGGATTGTCCGAAAGGATTTATTCACACCCCAATTGCCGCCGGAACGGTTAGCGCATTTTTCGCTCGCTTTATTTCCTTTACAACAATTACGTTTTTAGTGAACCGTTCTGTTTACGATAGCGGTGGTGATCGGAAAATTTGCCTGCTTTTTTGACTGGTGCTTGTCGTCTGAGTGAATACGATCGTGTGCAAAAATAATGAAAAAAAAAATTCTATTCCTCCATGCGTCTGGAGGAAACGGAAATTTATTTTGGGTTTGAGTGGGCGTGATACCCATTGCGGGTGGTTCCGCTTCTAGAACATCTTCTGCGGTCGGTCCGTGGTTTGACCGCACTTTCGGTGATGGTGTGAAGAGTACTCAAGACGATGATGATGAAATTATACCGAAATAAAACGAATCAAAAAAAAAAAAAACTCAGCCGTGCATATGAATGTGTCATGAAGGATCAGAAAGCGCTTCGGAGCGCTAAGTGACTTCTTCTTTATGTGCTTTTCTACGTTATATAACGCGTGTCCTACCGTGTGTCTTCACAACGATCGCCATTCGTTCTCGTAAATTGTTTTCGAGCCTCCTCCGAGTGCGGTTAGGCTACGGACCGCCCCGAGAGCTCCTTCCTTCTCTCGCGCACCGTGTGCCCCGAATTCTTCCTTGTGTAAACATCAAATGAAGAAATACCCGCACGCGGGGGGAGGGGGTGTTAGTTCTGTCAGCATGCGTGTGTGTATCGGTGTGCTAGTGCGTGTGTGTGTGTGGCGCATGAGTCGGTGAGACGGTGCGAACGGATTCCGACCGGCGCGTGAAATCCGTGAAAATCCGAGCGTACGGGCAGATGGACGGGGCTGGCGTAAAAATAGAAGAAAAACTGAAAAAAGTCTAAAAATAAGTACGGCCCGACTGACAGACACCGAAGTGAATGTTGCTGCTGCTGCTGCGGCTACCGTAGCCGTGTTCGAAAGTTGACCGCAAAGAAGAGGGCGGTGTTGTGAAGAGAAAGTTGTACAATCGGGCAACGAAAATTTTACCGTGCGTGCGTGCGGCTTGCGCGGCCGAGGGGCGATGTGAACGGAGGCGAGCGGAACAGACACCGCACGGAGAAAACATGTCTTTTATTTCCGTCGGCTGTTACATTTTTTTTACCCCGTGCCCTGAGACCGTGTTGTGAAATGGTGTTGAATTTAGCGAAAGCAGCAACAGAAAGTGATCATCTTTCGATCGCCAAATTCCTGGCGCGCAATGTTCAAGGATTTTCGTTTTACTGCGATGTGTGTGCGTGTTTTTTTTTTTAATTTTACTAAGAGAAACAGTAATCCCCGGTCCGCATACAATGTGTGCATGATCCTTGTGGCTGCACACCCACCGGGGGTGGTGGGCCGGATCCTGCAGCGGCGTGCAGCGAACAGCAGCAATTCGCCCTAACCGTGAGCCGCATCGACTTCTGTGTGGGCGGAACAGAATTCGGTGACGGACAGCCAAGATCGCGCTCGAAGGACGTGGCAGGATTAGTGTGTCAGGGTTAGGGCTGCGAACGGATGGGCCAAGGCTAAAGGTGGCAGTTCCAAGTGCTGCTAAATGCTATGAATAGATACTCACCGTTCCATGCAGTGTGGCGCCGGTTGGAAAAGGTGTGCAGCAAAATGGTTGGGGCAGGTTGAGCTGTGCGCACAGTTTCGGATATTTCTTAGTAAACCTTGGTTTGCATTGTTCTCCATCGAGTGATGTATTTTAGAGGAGCCGCGGCACGTAATTTCTTTGATACAAATATTTTTTATTATTATTGTAACATTGTGCAATGCAGCTTGCACAGCACGATGAGCCGGAAACGATTTGAGGGTTTCCGGTTACAATTTGCAAACTCCAGTTCTTTTAAACACAGAATCTCTTTGATAAAAGAAACTTTTTGACAAAATATATTATGTCGTATTTGAAACACCTCAATTTTGCTTAATCAGTGCAAAAAATAGCAAACAAAAATGAAAGTTTGTTTAAAGAAGTGTCATCGATTTTAATATCCTTAATCCAATTTACAATTTAAAATTTTGCACAATATTTATTTTTCGCACCTGACGAAATCGGGCGCGTTCCGTGTGGGAAAACGCTTAACATGTTTTTGGTGTTGTATTTTGCACGAAAAAAGGATTACTCACTGCCAGCGAAACGGCATGTGCTCCTCTTCACAAGCTTTCCCTCCCACCCCCAACCCCGTAAAAATAGCATCAGCCGCACTGGATGCGCAACCGTCTTCTCCGACAATAGCATTCTAATTATAGGAATCATCTGCATTGTGTAACGTAAATCGTGGTGGAATTGTGATGCATCACACTAAATGAGGGTGCAACGAGTATCGACGCATAACGTCAATTAACAAAAATAATACACAATTGTGTTCGTTTTTTTTTTGTGTGGACTATATTGTATCAGTTATCATGCCAAGTGCATAATTCGCGATAAAAAAAAACAGATAAAAACACCTTTCCACCATGCATCGGAAAGCATCGGTAAACTACAATCCATCCATGTCCGCCCGACCGTCGACAGATAGCGTTATTTTTAGGGGCGCTTTGAAAACTTCATCTATACTTAGTCGGACCGCGGCAAAATATTTTGCCTTGCTTGACCGTCCTAATAATAGGTTCCACTTTGGCGGTATGAATAAGCCACGGTGGTATGCCGTCCATCACGACGGGGTGTGTTTTTCTTCAGCCGCAGGTTTCATGCATGTGAAAAACCAACCGCCACCGAAGAATGAGCGAAAAACGAAAAAAAAAAAGGATGGGTACATTCAGCAAAAAAACACTTCGCGAGACTAGTGCACACAAGTGTTTGTTTTGCACCGCGCCGGGTTAAGAAGCAACGTGTCTGGCAAGGTGTTCTCCATTTCGTTGCGAAGGAAGGGGTGTTATTTTTAACATGCACAACTCACCGCAGGATAGGCGGGCGTACGTTTGTTTAGTTGAAGTTTGCGTTGGAAAAGCACCAACGTAAGCAGTCGAAGGATGAGATGCTGTAGGGATCGGGATCGTTGGAATGATCGCCCAGATGACTGTTGCTTCAAGAACGTTTTCGTCCCATCACTTTTAACATTTCCCTTTTTCGCTTGTTTTTCTCCGGCAAACAGCAAAGTGTCACATTCAGAGACTGAAACGTGCTAGTGTTACCCGAGCAAAAAGCATTCCGTGCGCGAACAAGTGACCCTTTTCGCCTTCATGTTAGCGCCACTGTAAAGCGTCAGAAGGTGGTGCAAGAAAGCAGCTTTCTTCCGGGCGATTGCGTGTGTGAGAAAGAGTAAAAAAGGAGGAGAGTGGTTGGTAGAGCAGCGTTAGTGAGAGCGTCTGGGGTGCCTGAGGAGCCGGAGCCTGCAGCCTTTCCTAGCTACCGTCGCCAGACAACCCGGGGCACACTGGTCGGTGGTGGCCCCCACCGGTAACGAGCAACCATGGCCGACCATGATTTCGCGCCAAGTTTCACCCAAAAGCCGCAGCTGCGCCAGGAGGACGATGGCAACCGGTTGATCTTCGAGTGTCAGCTGGTGGCGAAGCCGAAGCCGACCATCGAATGGTACCGCAGCGAGGAGCTGCTGTCCGAGAACACGCGGACCAAGTTCAAGATCCAATCGTTCGGCGAGAACAAGTACTTCGTGGTGCTCGAGCTCGACGACGTCATCGATACCGATGCCGGCCTGTACAAGGTGAAGGCCAAGAATCGGATGGGCGAGGTTTCCGCATCGATCAATCTGAACTTCAGCCGTAAGTATGCGAACGGGCGTGTGGGTGGTGGGTTGTGCCGAGGGCGAAGAGAACGGATCTCGTGCCGGTGAAGATCGGCTTCCCTTTCCCTTCCCCTCCAAAACCACCGTGCCATCCGGTTTGCCGATGTTTCGACCCGGTGACGCAAATAACGTGGCAGCAGTGATTCAGTGAATGAGTGCTAACATGTATCGTGATCCATTCATGTTTGTTGATCGTTTAGCGGGCGAAATATGTGGCTAATTTTAGAACGTGATTTCGGTACGCGAAATATTTTTGCGAAACTACATTCGCGCAGAAATAGGCTGCGCATCTTACATTGTGTCGTGCAGCTATTGTGTTGTTTGCTCGCGACACTTTTAGTGTACTTATATCTCACAAAAAAAGCTTTATTAATTCGGTTTGATGAGTCACAGTTAATGAATTGAATGAATACAGGACCAATAGCGACTAGTATTTATGAGATTTTTTTTCTATTTTAAACCCGATTCGTGGTGTGAAAATTCCAATGTTATTTGATATTTTATGTAAATTTTTTAATTAATTCAATGACAATATAACAACATCGTAAACAATTTCTATTATTAATGTGTACCATGGAAAATTTTTATATTTTGTTCATTACCACCAATAGTTGAGTAGTTATCTCGAATCCACACTGTTGGCTCAATTTTCTTTCAACAATACTTCAATTACAATCCCTTTTCGTAAGGTTACATGGCACATTCATTCTAGCCAATAATCGGTCCATATTTCCTCGTGAATTTCAATAATAATTCCAAACTCCGTGTACTATGTTTTGCGTATACCCGACGAATGATATTCACGATCCATGCGGCACAATATTGATACTTACTCTGCACACAACCACCTACTCACCCACTTGTATTTGCTGCCATTGTAGCACACTGTTTTCACTCGTCAAATACCTCCCATTAACACGTGAAACTGTTTCCATCTCTGTTCTTGTTTTCCGCGACGCTCATGTTGTACGTGTCATGTGTTTTCAAAATTCAACCCTCAACAGCTGCTGACGAGCCTGTGGAAAAGTAAGTGTGCCCACCGTTTGCAGTTTCCATTGCTTTCGGATTGTTCCATTGTGTTACTTGTTTGTGGTGCGTGTTTCTTCGCTGCTCCCAGTTTGCTGCCAAGCACGCGGTGCGATTTTTCTTTTTCGTATGTGTCGTCAGACGAGCTTTGCTTTCGATAGCTAATAAATGCGCTTCCAAATCTCTTCTTCCCCTGCTTTGGATGGTTTCCTTTACGCCACTAATTTAACTGCCCACTGCCCCCACCAAAAACCGTCGACGCTGGGACGATCGTGCAGAGAAAGTTGAACGGAAGGAGCGGTACGTATGTGCTTCGTGTTAGTGTTTGTGTGGCAAAGTGTGCGTTCGTTTTATTCGGAGCGATCACCGGACATGGTGCGCGTTACTAACTGGAAACCCGTTTTTTCCCATTGCTCTTTCCCACGCAGGCAAATTGATGGCGTTGCACCGACGTTCATCAAGAAGCCTTCGATCCAGCAGGAAAACGACGGCAAACGGCTCATCTTCGAGTGTCAGATCAAGGCCGACCCGAAGCCACAGATCAGGTGGTCCCACAACAGTAAGGTGATCGACAACACACCGAGGCATAAGGTGAGGAGATCGTGGCGATCGGTTGTTCTGCCAACGTTCGGAGTTGCAGCCATCCTAACACGCACACTGCTGTTGGTTTCCGTCCTTCCAGTTCAAAGTACAAAACGATGGTATCCTGTACCACGCCACACTAGAGGTCGAAAATGTGTCGTTCGAAGATTCGGGCAAATACAAGGTGACGGCCAAAAACGAGCTGGGCGAGTCGAGCGCAACGATCAGCCTGAACTTTGACAGTGAGTATTGCGTAACCGCGCGTTCCACCGCGCGATTTGCAGGTATTTCGTATAATTTTCGGTGCTCTTCCGATCCGCAGCCTATGTTTTGTTTTTATTTTTGTCCTAATTTTGTTCATCAGAATTTAGTTTCCGTGTGCCATTTGTCAGCCATTCATCCTCATCGTCACCAAACTGCCTATGCTCACATCATACCACATTTATCAGAACACCATACCAAACCGGTTTCCAAATTGCGTTGGATGTTGTAGATAGTTTGTTTACCACATCTGCTAGAGTTGGGTTTCTGATTTATTCTCTTTTCCATCAACCATTTTCGGTTTAAAACACAAAAAAAATCATTTCCATACTCATCATCGATGTACTCTCATCTCTGTGTAAATTCATCCATTTCATGTTCATAAAGGGCATCGTCATGTGTCATATCAGAATTCAAATAAAAAATAATAATAACAATAAGATCAAATACCAAAAAAAAAACAAAAACGCCTATAATTGCTATCGTAACAACTAAATCGGACTCTGTGTAAAATAAGTCTTATGCAATGAAGAGCGTTCCAATGGAACTACAAACTCAAGAAGATCTTAAAATAGACAACAACCAAAAAAAAAAACGATCATTCAAGAAGATCAATCAGATCGGTTCATATTCAGAGACATAAAATCGAGCAAGACATGTACAATTGAAAATGATAAAATCGAGAAAATGGTTAAAGACGGTGTGTAAACCGTAAAGGTGCGGTTTTGAGAAATGGCCGCACCGGGCATCGAGCTGCCCGCCTGTGCCGCACGAATCGAGAAATGTTTTATCGAGACCTGAGTACTTCCTTCCGGTACATAGCGTATAGCAACACTACAACGCAAACTCCCATTTTTCCCGTTCCCGTTCCGTCTAGGTGAGGAAGTCCCGGTACCGGCGGATGGCTTCAAGCCTGCTTTTACAGATCGACCTGTCACTCGACAATCGGACGACGGCAAGAACATAATATTTGAGTGTAGATGTATCGGCGATCCAAAGCCAAGCTATTCATGGCAAGTGTCGTTTCGTGTTTTTTTTTGTTTTGTGTTCCGTTTCCTTTTTTTTTTTTCGTTGTGTATTCTATCACTTCTATCTAATGCCACCTCTCTGCCCCGTGCTGTTGACGTCCTGCGCACGTAGGAGCTGCACGAACCGCCCCCTACACGAGGCCGTGGCGTGTCCTGGTGGTGGGCTTGTTCGTGCGCGACGTTACCTGCGCATGCTTGCCAGCAGTTCGTGGGGTGTGGGCGTTATAAATACGATTCTAATTCGATTTCCGCTTTTCGGTGTGTGCCACCACTGTAGGTTCCATGAAAAGAACGAGATCGCCATGAGCGGCAGGTTCAGTAGTGAGGTCGAAGAGGACCAGAACCACTCCTACCTGATCCGTTTCACGATCAAGGACGTGAAGCAGCTAGACCGGGGGGTGTACAGTGTGCTAGCGAAGAACAAGCACGGCGATTCGACGGCTGTTATAAACCTAAACTTTGACTCTAGCTCAAAACTGATGTAAGTTTACGATGGCGCCTACATCGCGTCTGGCTGGTGGTGGGACGATTTCCTTGGAGAGTTAGACGATAGAGCATCAGCGCTGTAGTTTTTGTTGTTTATTTTTTGGTTTTGCTATCTTTCTCGTAGCAATACTTTGGTTAAATATGAAGAAAACCTCAGCCAAAAAAGTGTTCTTTAAAACACTTACAAGTGAAAGTTATCCACATGGTTCTGAGCATGTGAATGGCTCCAGTGAAATCGCTCCAACACCATGTTCGACTGTAAGAGCCCCGGCTGCATCAAACGCTCACACGTTCTGCATCCTTTATTTTTTTTCGGTGCCGTGCAGAAGCCCGGACGGGAAACCACCCCGATTCCCACAGAAGCCCACCATCTCCCAGAAGGGTGACGTGCTTTCGATGGAATGCATTTTGGAGGCAATGCCGGTGGCCGACATTACCTGGTACCATGGGCAGGACAAGATCGAGGATGGCGAGCGGTTCAAGATCCTGCGGAAGGCCATCTCGATCGATACGTACCTGCTTACCCTACAGATCTCGCTACCGACCGCCAATGACGGAGGCATCTATCGCTGCCACGCTTTCAATCCATTCGGGGAAAGTAACGCGCACATTACGCTTAACTTCAAAGGTATTGTCCCGATTATGGTTCTAGTAAGGTTTTTTTTTGTCCCCGCGCCTGAAGCAAAACTCAAACTCAACACATCGTTTCATTGTTTTCGTTTCTGTTTCCTTATTTTGTTACTTCTACTGATTGCAATGCACTACTTTGGTTGTTCTTGTGCCACTTTCCGTGTGTTTCGGTGCTGTGTTTTTTGTGATTTTCTTTTGCCTACGTGAAGTTGTGATCTATATAGTATGTTGCGTGTTCCTGTTTCTTGCTCGTGTTGTGTTTTTTTATCGCATACACTGTCCATACTGTACCGCTGGTTCTATTGCTAGACTGTGTCGATCGTTTATTTTTCACCATGTGTTCATCAACTGTCTATCTTTCGTTTGTTTTCCACACATTTGTGTACCATCCATCGTTGATCAATGTACCTTCAAAGATGTCTCTCCTTTTAGCATCTTGAATTTGTCTTCCTCGCGACGAAGACATTTCTGGATTGTAAATCCGGAAATATTTCAAGTATGGGATATGTTGTTCGACCTTCGCTGGTCTATTGTGTAAAGAAAAAAAAATCAGTAAAAGAGTATCTTAAACTTTCCAAAAATGATAATGTTATTACGATAGCAAGCAAAGATTGTTCAGAATCTTACAGCGTCATATACGGCTACTAGAGAGCAACTGCTTACGGCTGATCTAAACGGAATGGCAGCTTGACATCGTAACGTAGTCTGCAAGCGTAATTCATCAAATCGATAACAAACAAAAAACTTGGTTTGGCTTTTGGAAGAAGCAGATTTCCTTCTCTGCTCCTTCCGGTCACTAACAATTAAAATGTAGTTGTAAAGTTTTCCCAATCGCAAACACTCGTAACTCGGCTTCGAATGCTAGCGTTTGAAAGCGTTGCTGTTCAAATTGACTCACTGTCCGTATTTTCTTTCCCATTCCGCGCGAAAACCAAACGTTCGCTCTCACCATCCCACCCTGAAGCGAACGAAAACGAGCGTGGATTTGCACCGTCGTTTGTGGAGAAACCGAAGATCATACCGAACAAGCTGGGCACGCTAATAACGATGAAGTGTAGATGTAGATCGAAACCGAAACCGACCGTCAAGTGGATGCGGAAGAAGCAAGAGGTGACATCGTCCAACAAGGTTGCGCTGGAGGTGAAAACAGTCGACGAGGACACGTACGAGCTCACGCTGAACATCAAGGACCCGAACGCGGACGATGGCGGCAGCTATTCGTGCATAATCAGCAACGAGTTCGGTGAGAGCAGCGCAACGCTCAACCTGAACATCGAAGCCGAACAGGAGACGACCAAGAATGCGCCGATTTTCGTCGAGAAGCCGCACATTGTGTCGCTCGACAACGGCAAGCTGGTGCGCATGGAGTGCAAGGTGAAGACCGACATCAAGCCGGACATCACGTGGACCCGCGAAGGTCGGCTGCTGCAGGAAACATCGAAGCTGAAGATAACGATGACGCAGGAGAAGGACGTCTACCATATCACGCTCGTACTGAAGGATCCACAGACGGAGGACTCTGGCACGTACAAGTGCAACATCAAGAATATTCTCGGAGAATTAAATGCTAATTTAATTCTAAACATTGAGAGTGAGTATGGATGGATGTGATGCATTGGTCGTGGACGAAATTAAGCATTCTCGCACGGTTTGTACGTTCTATTTTCAGTTATTCCGGTGATAAAGGAAAAACCGAAACTAGTTACGAACGTTAAGAAGCGTACCGCTTCCATCGAGTGTTCGGTGGCGTCTCGCTTCAAGCCGGAATGCGTCTGGATGAAGGAGACTACCATTATTAAGGAAACACACCGACACATGATCAAGATCGAAGAGACACGCGAGGGCGAATTTTCGGTCAAGCTCAATATTGTGGGCCTGAGCGAGGCTGACTTCGGTGCGTACAAGCTGGTGGCCAAGAACGACAAGGGCCAGGCGACGTCGCAGGTGATCGAGATCAAGGACATTGTGTTCGAGAAGCCGCCGGCGACGAAGCCGATCATCGACGCCAAGTTCAAGGACGTGGAGGTCGACGAAGGAGGCGATCTGACGCTTGCCGCCGGTTTGGCGCAACCCGACCGCCATTTCAAGGTGTACTGGATGAAGAACAAAACCATCCTGAAGGCGAGCGAGACTGTCATCCAAGAGTTCAATGGGCGCATGGCTAAGCTAGTGGTCAAGAACGTAACCGTAGAGGACGCCGGTTCGTACAAGGTCTCTATTAGCAATGACACCCAGAGCGACGAGTGCGAGTGCAAGGTGAAGGTGAACGCCAAACCGAAACCGAAGGATGACGAGAAAACGAAGAAGAAGCCCGCAAAGAAGGTGGAAGAGGAGAAGAAGGAGGAGGAGAAGGTGGAGCTGAAGAAGGTGGCCAAGAAGGAAACGGAAGCGGCGGCCGAAGAGGAGAAGGTGCAGCTGAAGAAGGTCGAGAAGAAGGCGCTGGAGCAGAAGGCCGAGGAGGAGAAGGTGAAGCTGAAGAAGTTCGAGAAGAAGGAGACGGAGCTGAAGGTGGAGGAGCAGAAGGTGCAGCTCAGGAAGGTCGAGAAGAAGGACGGTGAGCTGAAGGTGGAGGAGAAGAAGGCCGAACTGAAGAAGGTCGAGCGTAAGGAGGTCGAACTGAAGGTGGAGGCGGAGAAGGTCGAGCTGAAGAAGGTGGAGCGGCGAGCGTCGGAGGCGAAGGTGGAGGAGAAGAAGGTGGAGCTGAAGAAGGTCGAACCAGAGAAGATCGAAATCAAGGTTGAGGAGGCCAAGAAGGTCGAAACGAAGAAGGAGGAGAAAATTCAGATCAAGGTCGAGGAGGACCGTCGCGGATCGATTCCAAAGATCAAGGAGGTAACTTTGTTGGAACGCTTTTGAGTACCATCTGCTAAGATTCCGCCGCCTGTTGCGAGTTACGGCTGGTGACCATTTATGGTTTGTGTCTTTTTTAGGAACCCGCACCTGCCCAGAAAGGTTTGGAAGCTCCTAGTATCGAGATCATCCGAGACAAGGGTAGCCGTCGTGGCTCGTTTATGGACGATCGTCGCCCAAGTTTACTGATCAACGATGATGTAAGTAACCGGATTCTTTTGAATTCGTTTGAATGTGGACTCATATTTGCAATTGTGTTGTATGTCACACTAAGCGTTTTGCTACAAACATTGGTACGGTTTACTCACATAGTAAAAGTAAATGCAACATCTTGTACATCGATCTGTGGTAAAGTGAGCGTACCCATGCAAAGATCTTTTGCTGGGCTTCGTTCATATTTTTATAACCGTTTCGACGTGCTGAAACGATTGACTTTATGTTCCTAACAGTTCTACTCTTCTTGTTACTTATCTCCGTTGTTCGACTCTGTCCCGCCGGTGGTAACTGTTCGTACATCGATTGTCTGTTTCACGATCGGTATGGCGCGTAAACACAGAGCAAACTTAGGCCTGGTGAAGTTATCGACGAGCGAAAGGTGACTATAAGGCTGACAGTGATCTAACTGGCGTCAGCGACCGACGCCACGTGTACTGTTTATCCAAATGCTAACTGATTCAGGAAGAGGTACGAATGAGATGTCAGCCCAGCTTACTCGGATGCAAACACGCGTATGAGTGCCATCAGTAAAAATGGATGCAGATCAAAGTGGAAAGCTCCCAATACCTTGACCAATACCGCATGCGTTCGTTGAACGGCTTAGGTATGGTTTGCCCCGGTCTGCCCTAGCCGATGCTACGCTTGATTGCATTCGCATCCGATACAGGGTCCGGCTCCCCGATCGAGTTAAAAATAGATCGGCACCACCCGGTACCGTGCGGAACAGATAAATGTTCCTGTTGAAAGTTTTGGCGATTTCTGAAAGCAGGTTCGTCGATGGGGCTTGCTATCGGCAGCCGGGCGTGGATTGCAAAAATAGCGGGAAATTCGATTATTTTCCTGCTCACTATTTGGCTATTTGACTTTCGTGAATATTTGCGTTCGTGTGTATGTGTGCTGTTTTTTTTGTGCGCTCTCCAAGCTGAATGCACTCTGTGTTCTTCGCTTGAGGTGATGATTTATTGCCATATTTCCTTCGCAGAAGCATTTCAGGGGAGGGAGCGCTAGGAGATGTGTTCTTCATTCGTTCGAAACGGTGGAGGTAGATTATGAAAATTGATTACTGACATACGAGATTTGGTAGCGGGTTTGGGATGTATTTCGATAGGTTTCCTACGAACATGTGCATCTGGGATGTGGGGGTATATACAGCCATTCGTATACAACCATTTTGCATCTACTGTCGAATGTTGTGTTCCATCTTAAGAACTTGTGTATTAATACTTAACATCTTTCTCTTTCCTTCTCTAATCGCGCATCACTGTATGTATGTGTACGGATGGGTCGGTATGTTTGTGTGTCTGTTTCTGTTTCAATATGGTATGTATGTGGCCACACGGTGTGTTGATGGTATGGGTACAATATACCACGGCAATTTGGAACGTTACGGACCGTTCGGTGGTGGATGTACGTCTGGGTTTGCTGACGACGGGTGCGATTATAAATATCAAATATCATGCAAAACCCTGGCGCCCCGTAGAAGCGACGACCATCAATCGATGTACGTCGTCCGAGCATTCAAGATATGGATGAGAAGATCAACCAACCGTCGACACCGCTGCGAGCGATTGGTGAAGACGGCAAGGCTGCTATCATCGTGGACTTCCAGGAGAGCTACTCGGCAGTAGAAGGTTTGCAACCGTTTGTGTCTCTGTTTTGGCTTCCGCAACTGCTGCGCCTGCTTCAATATGATCTGCTGGCGGTCATGCCTATTACGCTTCACGCTTCGCCAACCTGTCCTGTGCGCAATAGGAGAAAAAAAGTGTTCCAATCGTGTTGTTTGGTGATTTGCAGATCAAACCGGATACATCTCGGTGCAGGTCGAAGGTAATCCTGCGCCGACGTGGAAGTTCTTCAAGGGTATCACCGAGTTGGTGGACGGTGGACGCTACAAGCATCATACCGATGGTGAAAGCAATACGATAACGCTGTGCATTCGCAAGGTGAAACCGAACGACGAGGGCAAGTACAAGGTGGTCGTCTCCAATGCCCACGGCGAAGACAGTGCTGACGTGCAGCTGTACGTGTCGGACGCCAGCGGTATGGACTTCCGTGCCATGCTGAAGAAGCGAAAGTACGCCAAATGGGGCAAGGAAGAGAAGGACCCGGACTGGGGCGACCTGAAGGAGGTGGAGAAACCGATGCCAACGCTGAAAAAAGTGGAGCGAGTATGTGTCTGGTGTGCTAACCAATATCGCACTCTCATTGTTCATCCGTGCTAAGAACGTGGTTAACATACTTTTGAATGTTTTTGTTTTGCACAATTTAACTTTTAAACATATTTTACTATCACCACAGAAACAAGATACGTTCTCGAAGCCTCTGGTCGACATTACTTGCAAGGAGGGTAAGGACAAGAAGGTGATGTTTGAAGCTACCTTCACCAAACCCAATTCCAAGGCGAAATGGTTGTTCCGTAAAGATGTAAGTGGTGCAAAGAGTTGCTGCATGGTGCACAAATCAACACGTTTCATTCTCACTATCGCAGGAAATCTTCACGGGGTCGAAGTACAAGTTCAAGGTCGAAGGCGACCAGTATACCTGTACGATCTTCAATCCCAAGGTTGAAGATGGTGGCAAGTATACGTTGGAAATTGCGGGCATTTCCTGCTTCGCGTACCTGAACGTGGAGGAAGCCGATCCGGTGTACAAGTTCACGAAGAACCTGAAGAAGGCGGAGAAGGGTTTCCTCACGCACGACTGTACGCTGGAGTGCGCAGTCGATAACTCGCTTGCGCCGATCAGCTGGTACAAGGGTGAGACGAAGCTGGAAAATAACGACAAGTACGTGATCGGCAAGGACCTGAACGGTACGGTGACGCTTATCATCAAGAACTGTACCGCCGAGGATGCCGATACGTACCGGTGCCAGATCGAAAAGCAGACCGACAAAACGGAAACGAAGCTGAAGATCCTGGAGTACAGCTACAAGTTCACGAAGGTGCTGAAGAGCCAGCAGCTGTTCGTGAAGGACACCGTCACGTTGGCTTGCGAGTTGGATCACGTGTTGGGTAAGGTGGAGTGGTTCAAGGGCGATGAGAAGATCGTCGAGAGCGATAAGGTGCAGATCGTGAAGGACGGCCGCAAACACAAGCTGGTGCTGAAGGATGTAGCCAAGACAGACAGTGGCATGTACCGGTGCGTCAGCAATGCCGATAAGACGGAAGCGGAGATCTTTGTCAAGCGTAAGTAAATCAGTATGCATATTATAAGAGTTCTGTTACGATTGCTACCATTTGTTACACTCTTATAGGACCGAACAAGTTCATGAAGAAGTTGAGCGATACGACCGGCAACGAGACGGAGAAGCTGGTTCTGGATATTCAGGTTCAAGACGAGGAAGCCGATGTTGCCTTCTTCCTGGGTGATACCGAGCTGAAGAAGGACGGCCGCATTGATATCATCAACAACGGTGACGGCACGCATCAGCTGGTGTTTAACAAGCTCGAGCTTACCGATGCCGGTGAGATTCGATGCGAGTGTGGCCCACTGACCAGCAAGTGTACGTTGAAGATCAACAAGAAGGAAACGAAACCCAAGTTCGAGGTACCACCGAAGGTTGAAACTCCCGCCAAGGTGGAGAAGGTGATGGAGGTACCGTTCACAAGTAAGTACACGTGGTCTTCCCTAGCGCTTACATTTCTCGCTCACCATATGTTTGGCACCCGAATGCTACTTGCTAGACAAACTGTACATAATGTGTTGTCTTTTTTGACACAGCGGGTGAGTCGCGCCAGTCTAAGGTGGTGGCAAAGTTGTACAAAGATGGCAAACCGGTACCACCGGAAGATGTTGATATAGTTGTAGAGAACGATAAGGTCGTGCTGAAGTTCAAGAAAACCGAATTCAAGGATTCGGGCGAGTACAAGCTTGAACTGACGAACGCCACCGGTACAGAAGAGCATACCACTAACGTTGTCTTCCAGGACAAACCGCAGCCACCGCAGGATCTGGGGTGCACGGGTATCTACCAGACGAAGTGCGTCGTCAAGTGGAAGGCACCGGAAAACGATGGTGGCGCTCCTTTGGAGAAGTACGTTGTGGAGCGGCAGGACGTGTTCAAACGATCCGGTTGGGACGTGATCGGGGACACACCGGGCGATCAGTGTAAGTTCAATTGTAACGATCTCGTGTCCGGACGCCACTACAAGTTCCGCGTGAAAGCCATCAACAAGATGGGAGAGTCTGAGTACTGCGCTATGGAGAACGATATCATTGCGAAGGATCCTTGGACGGAACCGGATCCACCGCGCGATCTGGAGATTGCCGACTGGGACAAGGACTTTGTCGATCTGCGGTGGAAGATACCGAAGTCCGACGGAGGTGCACCGATCACGAGCTACATGGTCGAGTACAAACCGTACACGGCCGCGAATTGGAAGCACTATGAGGACCTCGGCGCCGGCCAGTTGAACACTACCATCCGTGGTCTTACGGTAGGGGAAACGTTCGAGTTCCGCGTGAAGGCGGTCAACCAGGGTGGTCCCAGCAAGCCAAGCAACAGTACCGAGCCGCTCAAGATACGCGATCGGTACGTGAAGCCCTTCATCGAGGGTGAAGGCCTGCAGCCGATTACGCTGAAGAAGGGCCAAACGATACGCTACTACGCGCAGTACGGCGGTGAGCCCGAACCGGAGGTGGTCTGGGAAAAGGACAACATACTGGTGATCTGTGATTCCGAGAAACGAAAAACGATCGACGTTGAGAGCTACGCTACAACGATACAGGTGCGCCATGCGGTGCGTGCCGATTCCGGCGATTATAAGCTGCGGTTGAAGAACAGCAGCGGCGAGTTTGTCACGATCGGTAAAGTGCTGGTGCTGGACGTACCAACGCAACCCATCGGGCCACTTAAGATCGAAAAGGCCCGAGCGAACCATGTGGTGATTAGCTGGCAACCACCGGAGGATACTGGCGGCTGTCCGTTGACGGGTTATCTGCTGGAGAAGATGGACGTCGAAAATGGAACGTGGCTGCAGGCGGGTGAATGTGGCGCCGATCAGCTGACGTTCGATTTCACGCACCTGCAGAAGGGTCGTAAGTTCGAATTCCGCGTTAAGGCGTACAACAAGGAGGGTGAATCTACGCCATTGGAAACGCTGTTGGCCGTGAAGACGGTTAATCCCTATGGTAAGCTTGTAGCCCGTCTGTCTGAATGTGTGTCCGTAAAAGTGGTACCTCGATTATTGCCAACTTGCTATTGTGATCTTTTTAAAACCCAACTGTCTGATAAAAAGTACAAAAATTGATATAGTTGAAGATGCCACTGTCGTGAGAAGCAATTTGACCGGAAAAGATTTCATGATAACTGTTACCTTTGACTCATTTTGCAACCTTCGAAAATAGATCCTCCTGAGGCACCGGGTAAACCGGCGGTCGATGATTACGGTGTTGACTTTGTGGAGCTGAAGTGGGAGAAGCCCGAAAAGGATGGCGGACGTCCGATCACGCACTACGTGATTGAGTGTAAGAACAAGTTCCTCACCGACTGGACGGAGTGCGCCAAGACGGAGAACGACGACTGCGTCGGTAAGGTCCACGGTCTGAAGGAGAAGGTCGTCTATCAGTTCCGCGTCCGTGCCGTCAACAAGGGTGGTGCATCGAAGGCTTCGGAGCCGAGCGATAATCACACCGTGAAGCACAAGAACCGTAAGTGTTGCCGTGATGTATTCAAACGCCAGCCTGTGTTTCGTGTTGTATGTATTTACGATTATATAGTGCACTCTATTGAAGTTAACATTTGGAAACATAGAACCCTAGTTGATAAGCTGTCAATGTCGTACGGCGTTATCGAAACGTTCGGATGACTCGGTGCTAAAGTTTTGCTCGCTCGGTATGTTCGCGGTTTGTCAAATGGTGAAACCATGTGTAATTTTAGGTTACTAACGTAAATGTTTAACTTGTTCTTTGTTTAACCATCTACTACTGGTAACGAAAAACTGTGAACAAATCAGTGAAACCACGTATTGATCGAACGAATCTTAAGAACATCACAATCAAGGCTGGAAAGTCGATGATCTGGTCGGTTGACGTCAAGGGTGAACCGGAACCAGACATCATCTGGACGTGGCGTGACGATATTCCACTGACAAACACGCAGAACATCAACATCGAGAATGCCAACTACCACTCGAACTTCTCGATCAAGGAGGCCAAGCGTGCCGATACGGGCAAGTACAAGATTGTTGCCCAGAACGTGAACGGCAAGGACGAGGAAACGGTTGAGCTGGTAGTGCTCGGCGCACCGGGCAGACCGCAGGGCAAGCTGGAAGTGTCGAACGTGACGAAGAAGGGACTGAAGCTGAAGTGGAAGAAACCTGCGGACGACGGTGGCAGCCCCATCCTCGAGTACAAGATCGAGAAGCTGAAGAATCGCAACGGCAAATGGGTGCGCTGCGGTACGGTTGTCGGTGGTCCGGAAATTTTGGAAGCGGACATCACCGGTCTGGACGAGGGAGCCACCTACAAGTTCCGCGTCATCGGTGTGAACGCCGAGGGCGATGGTGAACCGCTGGAGTCGGACGAAGTGGTCGCAAAGAACCCGTACGACGAACCGTGGAAACCGGGTACGCCGGAGATTGTGGACTACGACGACAAGTCGGTGAAGCTGAAGTGGGCCGCCCCGAAATCGGATGGTGGTGCTCCGATTCAGAAGTACGTGATCCAGAAGAAGGATCGTTTCAAGGACTGGGAGGACGTGAGCGAGGTTGATGGTGGAGAGACGTCGGCCACGGTGGAACCGCTGAAGGAGAACACCGAGTGCCAGTTCCGTATCGTTGCCGTCAACAAGGCTGGCCGTTCGCCCGAATCTGACCCAACGAAGTCGCACATAGTGAAGCATCGCGCACGTAAGTATAGAAAGTGGAAGGAAAACATTGCTTTCGAAAACAATCCAATAGCACCAGCTTTCAACTGTCCCATCCGTTGGTTGGTTACTACATTCCACAGTGAAACCACGTATCGATCGTACCAACTTGAAGCCGATTGTGATCCGTGCCGGCAAGATGGTACATTACGATGTCAACGTGAAGGGTGAACCCGAACCAGAGATTACCTGGATCGTTAAAGATAAACCAGTATTGGGTGATGCAAACTACGAAATCATCAACAAGGATTACAACACCAAGTTCACGCTGAAGGACAGCTTGCGCAAGCACAGCGCTGTGTACAAGATCCAGGCTAAGAACGAACACGGCCAGGATGAAGCCGACGTGGAGATAACCGTTCTGTCTAGCCCAAGCAGACCGAAGGGTCCGTTGGAGGTAAAGGATGTTACCAAGAACGGTTGCAAGCTGAAGTGGAAGAAACCGGACGACGACGGTGGCAAACCGATCACTGGCTACGAGCTGCAGAAGTACGATCAGAAGGTTGGACGTTGGGTACCGATCGGAAAGGCACCGGCCGATGCCGAAGAGTTCGACGTGACCGGACTGCAGGAAGGACAGCACTACAAGTTCCGTGTGAAGGCCATCAACGATGAGGGCGAGTCAGAACCGCTGGAAACGGAGGAGTACATCGTCGCCAAGAATCCGTTCGACGTACCGAAGGCTCCGACGGATGTGGTGATTGTCGATTGGGACAACCAGTCGGCCACGTTGGAGTGGAAGCGTCCTACGTCCGACGGTGGTGCCGCAATCACTGGCTACTTCATTGAGAAGAAGGAGAAGGGAGAGTCGAAGTGGGAACCGGCGCTCACTACTTTCTCACCGGAGTGTCGTGCGAAGGTTGTGGATCTGCCGGAGAAGCGCGTCTATCAGTTCCGTGTTAGTGCTATCAATAAAGCTGGAACTGGTGAGGCTTCTGACCCAACCAACTTCCACACTGTCAAGCATCGTTACCGTAAGTATAACGTCGTGTCAATGATCCGATCGAAGTACGTTGCTTTGTATGCTAATAAACGAGTCACCTGTGATGTTGTCCTCACTATCCCGAGTGAAGAGTTTTGGGAAAGAAGAAGCAGCTTTAAGCAGTTGTGAATAGGCAGTTTGAAATATAATGTATTTTCTTTCCCGCAGTGCGTCCACGTATCGATCGTACCAATCTGAACCCGATCACGATCAAGGCGGGCCTGTCGGTGCAGTACGACATCGATATCGAGGGTGAGCCGGCACCGACAGTGAAATGGTTCCACGGTGAAAAGGAGTTGGCCACGGATGCCGACTACAAGATCGACAATGTGGATTACAACACCAAGTTCTTCATCATGCGTGGTCGTCGCAATCTAACTGGAAAGTACACGATCGTGGCAACCAACTCGCAGGGCGAAGATCGTGCCGAGGTCGAGATCTGCATCCTCAGCAAGCCGGGCACACCGGAAGGACCACTGGAGGCTACCGACATCCACAAGCACGGCTGCAAGCTGAAGTGGAAGGCACCGCTGGATGACGGTGGTATGCCGATCGAGGGATACGAAATCGAGAAGTTGGACCCGTTGACCGGCCAATGGATTCCGTGCGGACAGAGCGCAACGCCGGAAGCGAACATCTCTGGTCTGCAAGAGGGCAAGCAGTACAAGTTCCGCGTGAAGGCCTTCAACAAGGAGGGCGACAGTGAACCGCTCGAGATGGAGACGGTCATCATCGCGAAGGATCCGTACAGCGTGCCGTCGAAGCCGGGCCGTCCGCAGCCGACCAACTGGAGCAAGGACTTTGTGGAATTGGAGTGGGCCGCACCGAAGTCGGATGGTGGTGCACCGATTCAGGAGTACATTATTCAGAAGCGCGACAAGGCGTCGCGTAAATGGCAGGATGCGGCTACTGTGAAGGGTGATCGTACCCGGGGCACGGTGGAAGACGTCGAGGAAGGCCACGAGTACGAGTTCCGCATTGTGGCAGTGAACAGGGCCGGACAGTCGGAACCGAGCGACATCTCGGACTCGGTGATTGCAAAGATGCGCTTCCTGGCACCGAAGATCGATCGTAAGAATCTGGACAAGAAGGTTCTGCGTAGCGGCCAGCTGTTGAACGTGGAAGCCGACGTTACTGGTGAACCAGCGCCGAAGGTGACCTGGGAGTTCAAGGGCAAGCTGATCGACGGTAGGGAGGACGATCGCATCAAGCTTGACAACGAGGATTACAAGACCAACTTTGTGATCCGTAATCTGAAGCGTGCCGATGCAGGCATCTACAAAATTACGGCTAAGAACGCTTCCGGTACCGATACGGTCGATTTGGAGCTGGTCGTGCTGGCCAAGCCGTCCAAGTGTATGGGACCGCTGAAGGTGTCGGATGTGACAGCCGACGGATGCAAGCTGAACTGGCTGCCACCGGAGGATGATGGCGGTGAACCGATCCAGGCGTACATTGTGGAGCGTATGGACGTCGACAATGGACGCTGGATTCAGGTGTGCGAAACCCGGTTCCCGGAGGCTGATGTGACCGGACTGCAGGAAGGCAAGGAGTACATGCTGCGCGTGAAGGCCGTCAACAGCGAGGGTGAATCGGAACCGCTGGAGACCGACACGAGCATCAAGGCGAAGAACCCGTACGATGCACCGAGCGCACCCGGCAAGCCGAAGGCCACCGATTGGTCGCGCAAGTTTGTCATGCTGGAGTGGAAGGAACCGGAAAGCGATGGCAATGCGCCGATCCAGAAGTACATCATCGAGAAGAAGGACGTGAACAGTACCAAGTGGCAGAAGGCCATGGAAACGGACGGTCCGGAGACGAAGGCGAAGGTGCCGGACCTGTTCGAGGGCACGACGTATCAGTTCCGCGTGAAGGCTGTCAACAAGGGTGGTCACAGCCCGTATTCGCCGCTGTCGGATCCGGTGACGGTGAAGGATCGTTTCGCTCCACCAAGAATCGACCGTTCGACGTTGAAGAACATCACGCTCAAGGGTGGACAGTCGCTGCGATTGGACTGCAAGATCAGTGGAGAGCCGGCACCGACCAAGTACTGGCTGTTGAACAAGGCGCGCGTCGAGAAGGATACACCGGACGTGCGCGTGGAGTTTGAAGATTACCGTGCGAAGCTTAACATCAGCAACATCACGCGTGCTCATGGTGGAACGTACGAAATTAAGGCCGAAAATGCGTCCGGCTATGATGAGGCTCAGATCACGGTGACTGTGTTGGACAAGCCGACCGCACCGGAAGGACCGCTGAAGGTTTCGAACGTGCACAAGGAGGGCTGCTCGTTGAAGTGGAACCCACCGCTAGACGACGGCGGTGTCCCGATCGAGTACTACAACGTGGAAAAGTTCGACAAGGAAACGCAACGTTGGTTGCCTGTTGGACGTACGCACGATACGCACATGGACGTGGCTAATCTGGAACCGGGCCAGGAGTATCTGTTCCGCGTGTCGGCCGTCAACGATGAAGGTGTTTCGGAGCCGCTGGCAACGGACACATACATCACCGCGAAGAATCCGTTCGATGAGCCTGGCAAGCCGGGTACGCCCGAAGCGTACGATTGGGATAAGAACTTCATCGAGCTTCGCTGGACGCCACCGATGACCGATGGTGGTTCGCCGATCACGAAGTACATCGTGGAGAAGCGTACACACGGTACGATCAAGTGGATCAAGTGCGCTGAGGTGATCGGCAACAAGTGCGAGGCAAAGGTTACCGATCTCAACGAGGGCGAAGTGTACGAGTTTAAGGTGCGCGCTGTGAATGAAGCAGGTCCAGGTGTATGGAGCGATCACAGCAAGCCGATTACAGCCAAGCCACGCAAGCGTAAGTATTGGAAAGGAACCGATCGTTTGGAGAGTAGGGAAGCTTAAATATCCGTTTTACTTACAGTGCCACCGAAGATCGATCGTCGCAACTTGAAGAATCTGAGTGTCGCCATTGGAGAACCGTTCGGATTCGACGTAAAAATTTCGGGTGAACCCGCACCGGATGTCGATTGGACGATTAACGATCGTATGGTGACGGTGACGACAACGCGCACGATCGATAACGTGCCGTACAACAGCAAGTTCGCCAACCAGAATCCGGACCGTCGCGACTCGGGCAAGTACGTCATTAAGGCCACGAACAAGTTCGGTAGCGACCAGGTGGAGATCACCGTGACGGTGAGGTCGAAGCCGGCCGCACCTGAGGGTCCGCTGGAGGTTAAGGACATGACGAAGGACAGCTGCAAGCTGGAGTGGAAGAAACCGAAGGACGACGGTGGTGTACCGATCGATCACTACGTGATCGAGAAGTTCGATCCGGACAATGGTATCTGGATGAATGCGGGCAAAACCGATGGTCCGCTGACCGAGTTCCCGGTCGATGGACTGGTGCCTGGTCATCGCTACAAGTTCCGCGTGAAGGCCGTGAATCCTGAGGGCGAATCGGAACCGTTGGAAACCGCCGGAACGGTTGTTGCAAAGGATAGTTTCTGTAAGTAAAACAGGGTCGTACTAGCTCTAGTTGGTTGATGTGGTTCTAACAAGCGTTTTATTTCCAAACAGCTGTTCCTGATACGCCAAGCGCTCCAACGGTTGTCGATTGGTCCGAGAATCATGCCGTGCTTAAGTGGCCGGAACCGGACAACGGTGGCAGCCCGATCACGGGATACATCATCGAGAAGAAGGACAAGTACAGTCCAATCTGGGAGAAGGCAATCGAAACGAACTCACCCAACCCGACCGCAACCGTGGGAGGTTTGGTGGAGGGCAACGAGTACCAGTTCCGCGTGATTGCCATCAACAAGGCTGGACCGTCGGATCCGTCCGATTCGAGCCGTACGTTCACTGCCAAGCCGCGGTTTGCACCGCCCAAGATCGATCGCCGTACCATTCGCGATCTGTCTATTTCGGCTGGATCTATGCTGAAGTTTGACGTCGCAATTTCTGGTGAACCCTCACCGAAATGCGAATGGCGCGTGAACAAGGCGATCGTTACTGGCGGTGATCGGCGGTTGGAGATTCTCAACACCGACTACAACTCGAAGTTTATCTTGCGCCCAGCGAACCGTGGCGATTCGGGAGATTATGAAATCACTGCGACGAACTCGTCTGGTCGGGATCACGTGTTGGTACAGGTCACCGTCACGGACAAGCCTGGCCCACCGGAAGGACCGCTGACGCCTTCAGACATCACGAAGGAGTCGTGTAAGCTGAAGTGGAAGCGTCCGAAGGACGATGGCGGTTGCGACATCGAGTACTACCAGATCGAGCGCTTCGACGACGACGTGAAGGCTTGGGTGCCGCATGCGCGTAGCGTGGAAACCAACGCCGACATCGGTGGTCTGCAAGACGGCAAGAAGTACAAGTTCCGTGTCAGCGCTATCAACGCGGAAGGCGAATCGAAACCGCTGGAGATGGCCGGAGACTTTATTGCGAAGAATCCGTTCGACGAACCGTCGGCACCGCGGGACTGCAAGGCCACCGATTGGGGCACGGACTTTGTCAAGCTCGCCTGGCAGCCGCCGGTCAGCGATGGTGGTTCGCCGATCACGGGTTACGTGGTTGAGGTAAAGGACAAGTACGGCGAGTGGGAGCGTAAGATGTCCGTTCCAGCCGAGGCAACGTCGGCTACGGTGCCCGATCTGTTGGAGGGTCAGAAGTACGAGTTCCGGGTGCGTGCGGTCAACGACGCCGGTCCTAGCGATCCGAGCAACGCCACGCCACCAATCATTTGCAAGCCACGCAACCAGCCGCCCAAGATCGATCGTACCAACCTGGTGGAGGTGCGCGTCAAGGCAGGCAACAACGTTGTGTATGACGTGAAGGTGTCCGGAGAACCGGTGCCGACTACGCGCTGGTCGATCAGCAAGCGCGAAATTAAGCCGACCGATCGCTACAAGTTGCAGAACTACGATTACAGCACTAAGCTGACGATCCGCTCGGCGACGCGCGAAGAGAGCGGCACCTACCAGCTGGATGCGGAGAACGAGAATGGCAAGGATACGGCGACGGTGCAGGTGACGGTGCTGGATGTGCCAAGCCCACCGGGAGGTCCGTTGAAGGTGGTTGAAATCACGGCCAACACCGCCGTGCTCGAGTGGCGTCCGCCATCGGACGATGGTGGCTTGCCGATCGACAATTACATCATCGAGAAGCTGGATGAGGTCAAGGGTACGTGGGTGTACGCTGGAGACTCGGGCAGTGCGCGATGCAAGGCCGAGATTGATGGACTCATCGACGGCCATACGTACAAGTTCCGTGTCCGCGCGGCCAACAAGATGGGCAAGTCGGAGCCGTTGAGCATGGCGAACTCGGTGCTGGCGAAGAATCCATACCGTGCACCGGACCGTCCGGAACAGGTCACCATCAAGGACTACGACAAGGACTATGTCGAGTTGGAATGGAAGGCACCGGAGAACGACGGTGGATCGCCGATTACTGGCTACGTGGTTGAAAAGCTTGGCAAGTACTCGAGCGACTGGGAGAAGGCGGTGGAAGTCCCGGAGGGTGACGTTACGAGCGTGAAGGTACCGGACCTGATCGAGGGTACGGCATATCAGTTCCGCGTGCGTGCCATCAACCGGGCGGGTGAAGGCGATCCGAGTCGACCGACCGAGTCGCATATTGCCCGCAGCAAGAACCAACCGCCGAAGATCGATCGCAACTACCTGTCGAATGTTAAGATCCGGGCAGGACTTACGTTCGAGTTCGATGTGCCGGTGAGTGGTGAGCCAGTGCCAGCGAAGGAATGGTCCCACAAGGACAATATGATCATCAACACCGACCGCATCAAGGTGGTGTACGAGAACTACAGGACGAAGCTGCGTGTGATTGACGTGAAGCGTGCCGATAGCGGCGTTTACACGCTGACGGCCAAGAACAAGAACGGCATCGATATTGCCAACGTGAACGTAACGATTCTGGACGTGCCGGCACCACCGGAGGGACCGATCCGGCACGAGAACCTTTCGAAGACGGGCGTAACGTTGATGTGGCGCCCGCCGAAGGACGACGGTGGCTCTGAGATTCTGCACTACGTTGTGGAGAAGCTGGACACGGATCAGCTGCGGTGGGTACCGGTGGGAGAAACCATCTCCACCAAGATCCGTCCGGACAACCTGATCGAGGGACACTCGTACCAGTTCCGCGTGCGTGCCGTTAACAAGCAGGGTGAATCGACGCCGCTCGTGACGTCGCAGCCGATCACGGCAAAGGACCCGTACAACAAGCCGGACAAACCGGGCAAACCGGTGGTGGTCGACTGGAGCGACGAACATGTCGATCTGGAGTGGAGCATCCCGAAGAAGGACGGTGGTGCACCGATCACCAGCTATATCGTGGAGAAGCGGCCACGGTACGGCGACTGGAAGTTTGCCGGTGAGTTTACCGAGCTGTACAAACCGGCCGCCAAGGTGAAGGAGCTGACGAAGGACGATGAGTACGAGTTCCGCGTGTGCGCCGTCAACAAGGCCGGCGTGAGCGACCCAAGCGAACCGTCGGATCCGGTGGTCTGCAAGTCGCGCTTCGTACCGCCGCACTTCAACAAGAACGCGTTGAAGGATCTGGTGGTACCGGTGGGCAAGAAGATTGCCTACAACATTTCCGTGGAGGCGTCGCCTCAGGTGACGGCCGTGTGGAAACGCAACGGTGCCGTCATTCCGGAATCGCAGCGTGTCATTCGGGAGGTGTACAACAACGAGGTGTCACTGGAGATTCCGTTCTCCGTGCGCGACGATACTGGCATGTACACGCTGATCGTCAAGAACGAGTGTGGAGAGTTTTCGGCGTCGGCAAACGTGACCGTGTTGGACAAACCGGCACCGCCGGAGGGACCGCTGCGCATCACCAACATCACCACGGAAGGATGCCGGCTGGAGTGGAAGCTACCGAAGGACGATGGTGGCAGCCCGATCACGCACTACGTCATCGAGAAGATGGACATGTCGCGCGGTACGTGGACGAACGCCGGCATGAGCACTTCGCTGGTGAACGAGATTTCGCGTCTCATCCACAACAAGCGGTACTCGTTCCGCGTGAAGGCGGTGAACGAGATCGGTGAGTCGGAGCCGCTGGACTGCTCGCATCCGATTATCGCGAAGAACGATTACGAGGAACCGTCGCAGCCACCGAAACCGGAGGTACGCGACTGGGACGCCAACTCCGTCACGATCCAGTGGAACCCACCGAAGTCGGATGGTGGTGCCGCGATCACGGAGTACATCGTACAGAAGAAGGAAAAGGACAGCCCGTACTGGAGCAACGCCGGTCGGGTGCCTGGTATCAAGCGCGATCTGCAGATTCCGGACCTCGCGACGGAGACGGAGTACGAATTCCGCGTCATTGCAGTGAACGCGGCCGGCGAATCGGAACCTTCGGATGCGACCGACGCGGTCCTGACGCGATCGCGTTTCATCGCACCGAAGATCGTGACGCCGATGCGGGACATGGTGGTGAAGGCTGGACTGATCTTCCATCTGGACATCAACTTCACCGGCGAGCCGGTGCCGGAGGTTGAGTGGACGCTCAACGGAAAGCCGGTGAAGACGGACAAGCGCACGACGATGACGGCGCTGGGCCACCACACGATCGTGCACACCGTGAACTGCAACCGTGGCGATTCGGGTACGTACAAGCTGGTGGTGAGCAACTCCAGCGGTACGGACGAAGGCAGCTTCAATCTGACCGTGCTCGATCGGCCGGATCCACCGCAGGGACCGACGGTGTACGAAGAGATCACGGAGAAGAGCGTGACCATTTCTTGGAAGCCACCACTAGACAATGGTGGCTCGGAGCTTACCGGGTACGTTGTGGAGAAGAAGGACTTGACGCACGGTGGCGGTTGGGTACCGGCCGTCGCTTACGTTAGTCCGAAGTACACGCACACGGTGGTGCCGCGGTTGAACAAGGGCAACAAGTACGAGTTCCGCGTTATGGCCGAGAACTTGCAGGGTCGCTCGGATGGACTGATGAGTGCACACCCGGTGGTGGCCAAGGATCAGTTCGTTGTGCCCGGACCACCGACGAAACCGGACATTATCGACAGCGGCTACGATCAGATCACGCTCAGCTGGAAGCCACCGATCAGCGATGGTGGATCTCGCATCTCGGGTTACATCATCGAGCGTCGCGATTTGGCTACGGGACGCTGGATTCAGGCGAACAAGCACCCGGTGCCGAACATCGAGTACACGGACACGGGCGTCATTAAGGGCCATCAGTACGAGTACCGCGTGTCGGCCGTCAACCAAGCCGGACAGGGTAACCCGAGCGATTCGTCCGTCAAGTGCTGGGCACGACCGATGCAGCAGGCACCGGCCCTCAACATGGACAGCTTCAGCAAGCGCACTATTAAGGTGCGTGCGGGCGAACCGGTCGTCATCACTATTCCACTGGTGGGCGCTCCGTTGCCAGCGGTCGAATGGTCTCGCGGTGGCACCAAGATCCCGGAGACTTCGCGTGTGTCGATCGATACGAACATGGAGCAGACCGTGTTCCGTGTGGACAACAGCAACCGCAACGACTCGGGCACGTACAAGATCAAGGCATCGAACCAGTACGGCGAAGACGTCAAGGAGTTCGAGGTGATCGTCGTTGATAGACCGCAGCCACCGAAGTATGTGTCCGGTCTGGAAACGACGCAGGACAGCGTGACGCTCAACTGGGACGCACCGTCCGACGACGGTGGTTCGGAGATCACCGGCTACAGCATCGAGTACAAGGAGTTCCCGTCGGACAACTGGAAGATGGTGTACGGTACCGTGCCTCGCTGCTCGCACACCGTCAAGCATCTGACGGAGAACCACGAGTATGTGTTCCGCGTGCGGGCCGAAAACATCTACGGTGCGTCGGAGCCGACCGAGAGCAAGCCAATCTCGCCGAAGAGCCCCGACCCGCCAGAGCCGGTTGACAAGCCGACCGTCACGGACTACACGCCCAGCGCGTGTACGATCGCGTGGAAGCCACCGCGCGTCCAGACGCGCCCCGTTGTGGGCTACTTCGTCGAGAAGCGCGAGCGTGGTACCGGCGAGTGGGTGCAGGTCAACAACTATCCTACGACCAACACTACCTACACGATTCCGGATCTGATGGAAGGCTTCCGGTACGAGTTCCGCGTCAAGACCGTCAACGAGGTCGGTGTGAGCAAGCCGAGCGAGCCGACCGATCCGATTACCGCATCGCACCAACGCAAGCGTCCGAACCAGCCCGACCCACCGTCGATCGACAAGATCACGCGCAACGGTGTGAACCTGTCCTGGCGTACGCTGCGCCGCGACGCGAAGGAGAAGATCAAGGGCTACATCGTGCAGTACCGCGTGAAGGACGACGAAAAGTGGCTGGATGCGAATACGCCGGCCGACCTGATCGTGGATCAGGCATACCGCGTGGAAAACTTGGACGAGGGTAAGGAGTATCAGTTCCGCCTGATCGCTGTCAACGAGATCGGTATGTCGGATCCGTCGCGGCCAAGCATTTCCATCACGCTCGCCGACCAGCCGAACAAGCCGATGATGGATTTGCGCAACGTGCGCGACATCACCGTGCGTGCGGGCGAAGACTTCAACGTGCACGTGCCGTACACGGCGTTCCCGAAACCGGTGGCCACGTGGTTCGCCAACGAGGAGCTGCTGGACGAGCGGGATAAGCGATTCCACACGCAGCTCACCGACGAGGCCGCTAGCATCGTGGTGGTCAAGAGCGTACGGGCCGACACCAAGCAGTACCGCTTGATGCTGAAGAACCCATCCGGTTACGATATTGCCACGTGCAACGTGAAGGTTCTGGATCGTCCGAGCCGACCGGAGAACATTGGCGTGGAGTCGTACGGTGGAGAGCATCTGGTGTTGTGCTGGAACGCTCCACTGGACGACGGTGGTTCGCCGGTAACGAACTATGTGGTCGAGAAGAAGGATAAGAACTCGAACGCGTGGACGAAGGTCAGCAGCTACTGTACGACGACGTACCTGAAGATCCGCAACCTGCGCCTGAACCAGCTGTACGATTTCCGCGTGTACGCCGAGAACAAGTACGGTCAGTCGGACGCGGCGCAGGCCGATTCGATCGTAGCGAAGCATCCGTTCGATCCACCGTCGCAACCGGGTACGCCGAGCCGTGTGGAAACGACGGAAGATACGATCACGATCACCTGGACGAAGCCGGCCAGCAACGGCGGGTCGCCGGTGACGCACTACATCGTGGAGAAGAAGCTGGCCACCGAGGGCCACTGGTCGAAGGTGCAGCAGGGCACGCTGAAGGACCTGATGTGCAAGGTGACGGGCCTGTCGGAGAACCACGAGTACGTGTTCCGGGTGGCGGCAGTGAATGCGGCCGGCACCAGCCCGTACAGCAACCCGTCCGATCCGATCATGGTGAGCGCGGCGTTCACCGCCCCGAAGATCACGTCCGACATTGGCATGCGCGACATTTTGGTGATTGCGCGCGATCCGTTCAAGATCATCGTACCGTACACGGCGACACCGAAGCCGGACGCGATCTGGATGGTGAACGGCAACGAGGTGTCGCGCAACGAGCGCATCGAGCTGTCGATCAACGATACGGAGGCGATCTTCAAGAACGACAACTCGAAGCGCATCGATTCGGGCAGCTACACGATCCACCTGGTGAACTGCGTCGGCAAGGACACGGCGTCCTGCCGGGTGTTGGTGGTGGACAAACCGTCGCCACCGATCGGTCCGCTCGAGGTGTCCGAAATTACACCCGAATCGTGCACGCTGTCGTGGAAGACGCCGCTGGACGACGGTGGCAGCCCGATCACGAACTACATCGTCGAACGGTACGAACCGTTGGGCTACTGGACGAAGGCAAGCAGCTTTGTGCGCAGTACGCATTACGACAACATGGGCATGGAGGCGAACAAGCCGTACAACTTCCGCGTGCGCGCTGAGAACCAGTACGGCGTGAGCGATCCACTGATCCTGGAGGAGCCGATCGTGGCCCGGTATCCGTTCACGGTGCCGGATCCACCGAATCCGCCGCGCGTGTCTGACTGGGACGCGAGCTACGTCACCGTGACCTGGGAGCGTCCGCTCATGGATGGCGGTTCGCGCATCCAGGGCTATCGGTTCGAGTACCGTGACGTCACGGACAGCACGTGGATTACGAACAACTTCCTCATCAAGGACACCAGCTACCAGGTGTACAACCTGCAGCCGGGCCGTGAGTACGAGTTCCGCGTCCGTGCGCAGAACGCCGCCGGTGTGAGCAAACCGTCGGCTTCGTCGAAGAAGTTCAAGATCCACGGCAAGATCACGCCACCGTCGGCGCCAGGTGCGCCGGCCGTCGTGAAGGTGGGCAAGAGCTTCGTTGACCTTAGCTGGACCACGCCGGCCAGCGATGGTGGTTCGAAGATTCTCGGCTACTACGTGGAGCGCCGTGACATTGGTGGCGCCCGGTGGGTGAAGTGCAACGAGAACAACCTCCCGGTCACGGAGCTGACGGTGACGAACCTGATCGAGGGTGGCGTGTACGAGTTCCGCGTGTACGCCGTCAACAACTACGGTGTGTCGCCACCGTCGCCCGAAACGCGCTCGGTGCGCATCGGCGAACAGCTGGACACGGAGAAACCGGAGTGGGTGAAGCGGCTGAAGTTCCACCTGGTGCCGCTCGGCAAGTCGGTAGAGTTGTCGTGCGAAGCGCACGGCAAGCCGGAACCGACGTGCCGCTGGTTGCGCAACGGCAAGGAGATCACGCACGGCGGCCAGTTCACGCTGGAGAGCAAGAACGGTGTGTTCTCGCTGCACATCGCGAACGTCACGTACCGCGACGAGGGTGACTACACGTGCGAGGCGCTGAACTTTGTCGGTGTGATCCACACGACCGGTGCGCTGAAGATCGGTGTGCCACCGAAGCTGGTCAACATCCCGTCGGATGTGTACCTGGTGAAGGGTGACAACGCCAAGATCAAGCTTAGCTTCCACGGCGACCAGCCGATGGAGGTGAACATCTCGAAGGACCGCGAGAAGCTGATCGAAACCGAGCACATCAAGTACACCGTGTTCGACGACTACGCGGTTATCTACATCCGCGACGTGCTGGACACGGATAAGGGTGTGTATCTGGTGAACTTCAAGAACGACAGCGGCAGCGTGTCGTGCAATGTGAACGTGCACGTCACGGGTCTGCCTGGTCCACCGACGGGTCCGCTGCTGGTGAGCCACGTCACGAAGAACATGTGCACGGTGTCGTGGAAGCCGCCAGCGCACGACGGTGGCCGCAAGGTGACGCACTACATTGTGGAGCGCCGTGACATCAAGTCGCAGCACTGGCTGATCGTGTCGAACTACGTGAAGGAGTCGCAGCTGATCATCAAGGGTCTGATCGAGGGCTCGGAGTACCTGTTCCGCGTGTCGGCTGTCAACGAGAACGGCATCGGACCGGCGCTGGAGGGCGTCGACCCGATCAAGGCCCGTGGACCGTACGATCTACCGTCGGCACCGGGCATTCCGATCATCCACGAGGTCGGCGGAGACTTCGTCAATCTCGAGTGGGAGAAACCGGTCTCGGACGGTGGCGCACGCATCCAGGGCTACTGGATCGAGAAGCGCGAACAGGACACGGACACGTGGCAGCGCGTGAACACGACGCTGTGCGTAATCTGCACCATCAACGCCGCCAACCTGGTCGAGGGACGCCATTACGAGTTCCGCGTGGCGGCCCAGAACGAGATCGGCGTGTCGGAGTTCTCGAAGGCGTCGCAGCTGGTGAAGGTGGTCGATCCGGACGTGGTGAAGCCGCCGGAGGTGGTGAAACCGCTCAACACGCTGACCTGCGTGCAGAACCGGGGCGTGGAGTTCGTGTGCAAGATCACGGGTGTGCCGCGGCCGAGAATCACCTGGCACAAGGGTGCGCGCGAGATTTGCTCCGGCTCGCGGTACCATATGTACAGCGATGGCGATACGCACCATCTAGCGATCAACGATGTGTTCGGTGAGGATGCGGATGAGTACACGTGTCGCGCCGCCAACCGTGGTGGTGTACGCTCGACCAAGGCGTCACTGATCATCAAATCGCCGCCGAAGCTGAACGTGCCGCCGCGCTTCCGCGATACGGCCTTCTTCGACAATGGTGAGAACATCGAGATTAAGATTCCGTTCACCGGATTCCCGAAACCGAGATGCCACTGGACGCTGAAGGGTGAGCAGATCGAGTCCGGCAGCCACTACCATATTGAGACGCGTGAGCGCCACACGGTGCTGACGATCCGGGACGGTTCGCAGCTGGATTCGGGCACGTACACGATCACGATCGAGAACGAGCTCGGACAGGATACGGCCGAGATTAAGATCCAGATCAGTGACCGTCCGGACAAGCCGCGCAATCTGACGATCGACCAGATTGGATTGGATCATGTGACGCTGAGCTGGTTGCCACCGTCGTGGGATGGTGGTGCGAGCATCACGAACTATATCGTGGAGAAGCGCGAGGTGCCGCTGTCCACTTGGATTCGGGCCGGTACGACGCGCTTCAATCAGCTGATCATTCCGCACCTGTCGCCTGGCCATCAGTACGAGTTCCGCGTGTTCGCCGAGAACGTCTATGGCCGGTCGGAACCGTCCGACCAGACGGAGCTGATCAGCCTGAAGGATCTCGGCATCAAGCCGGCCAAGCGCGTCAAGTACGAGCTGGACGAGAACGGCAAACCGAAGCGACAGGGCAAGAAGGAGGCCATCTCGGACTACGACGACTACGTGTTCGACATCTACTCCAAGTACCACCCGAAGCCGGTGGAGATTTCGAACAAGAGCGTGTACGATCAGTACGAGATCCTGGAGGAGATCGGAACGGGTGCGTTCGGTGTGGTGCACCGGTGCCGCGAGCGCAAGACGGGCAACGTGTTTGCCGCGAAGTTCATCCCGGTGTCGACGAACGCGGAGCGGGAGTTGATTCGCCGCGAGATCGACATCATGAACCAGCTGCACCACCGCAAGCTCATCCATCTGCACGACGCGTTCGAGGATGAGGATGAGATGGTGCTGATCTACGAGTTCCTGTCGGGCGGCGAGCTGTTCGAGCGCATCACGACGGAGGGCTACCGCATGTGCGAGCAGGAGATCATCGAGTACATGAAGCAGATCTGCGAGGCGGTGAAGTACATGCACGAGAAGAACATCATCCATCTGGACATCAAGCCGGAGAACGTGATGTGCCAGACGCGCAACACCAACCAAGTGAAGCTGATCGACTTCGGACTGGCGACGAAGCTGAACCCGAACGAGATGGTGAAGATTTCCACGGGCACGGCCGAGTTTGCGGCACCGGAGATCGTGGAGCGTGAACCGGTCGGCTTCTACACGGACATGTGGGCGGTTGGTGTGCTGGCGTACGTGCTCGTGAGCGGTCTGTCGCCGTTCGCCGGTGAAACCGACATCGATACGCTGAAGAACATCAAGCAGGGCACGTGGGAGTTCGATGAGGTGGCGTTCCGGGACGTGTCGGAGGAGTGCAAGGACTTTATCCGCCGACTGCTGGTCAAGAACACCGAGAAGCGTATGACGGCGCACGAGTGTCTGATGCACGCTTGGTTGAGCGACACGTACAACAGCTCCACCTCGGTCATCTCGATCGAACGCTACAAGCAGATCCGCGACCTAATCCGCAGGAAGTACGAGAACTGGGCGTCGTTTGTGCTGCCGCTCGGCCGTCTGTCCGAGTACTCGGCACTGCGCAAGCTGCTGATCCAGAAGTACAAGATCCACGAGACGTCGGTCGACCGTCGCCAGGCGGCGCCGCGCTTCGTCATCCGTCCGCAGTCCGCGTTCTGCTACGAGGGCCAGAGCTGCAAGTTCTACTGCCGCGTGATCGGTGTGGCCACGCCGGTGCTCACCTGGTACCACAACAACCAGGAGCTGAAGCAGTCGGTCAAGTTCATGAAGCGTTACGCCGGCGACGACTACTACTTCATCATCAACCGTGTGAAGCTGGACGATCGCGGCGAGTATATCATCCGCGCCGAGAACCACTACGGTGCGCGCGAGGAGGTGATCTTCCTGAACGTGCACCCGATGTCGAAGCAGGTGCCGATCTACAAGCCGGAAACGTTGACGATCCGCAAGCGCGAACCAAGCCCGCGTCCATTCTGGCAGGAGGAAGCCGATGCGGCCCCGTCCTTCACGTTCGCCCTTCGGCCGCGTGTCATGCAGCTGCGCGACACCTGTAAGCTGCTGTGCTGCGTGACCGGTAAACCGATGCCGTCGGTGAAATGGTACAAGAACGGCCGCGAGCTGAGCAAGTACGAGTACACGATGACGCACACGGACGGTGTTGTGACGATGGAGATTATCGACACGAAGGTGGAGGACTCCGGCGAGTACAAGTGCGTTGCCGTCAACCCGTTGGGTAAGGCGGAAACTACCTGTGTGGTGATCGTTGAGGATCACCGGGCCGAGCAGCAGCTGGCTGCCAAGCCGGAGATTAAGAAATCGGCCATCAAGAAACCGGAACCGGCAAAGACGGCCTCGTCTGGAACGCATCTGGGAGCACCGAATGAGGCTAGATCAAGAAACTCGACGCGCGAACTGATTCGTAAGTAACTTCGAACCACTAACGTGCCGTTTGATACTCACTCAGCGTGTTGTTTGTTGTTCTAGCACTACAATCGGACAGTCTGATGCATCCACCGGAGTTCACCAAGCAGCTGAAGGATGTGGTTGCTGCCGATGGTGAACCGTTGCAATTGAACTGCCACGTCAACGGAGATCCTCTGCCGCAGATTGTCTGGACGAAGGACGGCAAGAAGCTGAGCTCGTCCGACGTGATCGACATCAAGTACAAATCGGGTATCGCTAGCCTGCGCATCAACGAACTCTTCCCGGAGGATTCCGGTGTGTACGTGTGCACGGCCAAGAACTCGATGGGAGAATCGTCCACCCAGTGCACGCTGGATGTGAAGAGTGAGTACAGCAAATGGGGGAGGTTTTGAATCGACCAATCGTCGAATGTGGCCGTACTAACGTCGCGCACCGTGTTTTCGCTTTTCACAGAGGGCCCAACGTCCACGTCACGTCCGGAAGGTAAGGGAATCCCGATCAAGGCACCGATCATCAAGAAGCACGCCGATTCCGGCTACTACAAGGACGGCTCGGAGGTGTTCATCTCCTGCAGCATCAACTGCACCGATCCGTTCAACGTGATCTGGCTGCACGACAACCGAGAGATCAAGAACTCGGCCGACTTCGAATACCTGAACGACGGCGACATCTACACGCTGCACATCGCCGAAATCTTCCCGGAGGACGCCGGCACGTACACGTGCGAGGCGTTCAACAAGGGCGGCGAGAGCTTCAGCTCGTGCACGATCACCGTACTGGCGCAGGATGAGCAGAAGGACAAACCGACCTTCGCCAAATTCCCGGCTTCGCTCAGCGTCCTCGACGGAGCCAAGGCTGTGTTCACCTGCGAAACGTACGAAGCGCCATCGAAGCTGCAGTGGTACAAGGACGGTGAGCCGATCAACGAGTCGTCCAACCGGTACCGGTTCGTGAAGAAGGACAACAAGTACACCTTCACCGTGGCCAAGTGTTCGTACGAGGACATTGGCCAGTACCAGGTGCGGGTGGTGACGCGAACTGGCGATGCGCTCGCATCGTTCTCGCTCAACGTCAGCGCCTAGAGAAAGGGAGATAGAAAGAACGAGAGAGAGAGAGAGAGAGAGAGCAAGCAAGCAAGCTAATCGTTAACGTGTAATTATAGCATCTAGCATGTAAGTGTAGGCGATAGGAGTCGAGTTGATTTTATTTTTGTTTTTTTGTATAAACAAATTTTGGGCCGGGAAAGTGCATAACGGGCAGCGTGCATGTGCAAGCATCGATATATTTATGAACTTATTTTATCACCAATTTTTTCGAAACACAAGTTGTTAAGTTTTATTTTTGTAAAGTATTATTATTGAATTAAAGGAATGGTATTTTGCAATATCGCGTGTGTTCTTTGGCTTGCGGTTTGGCTCGATGACAGTTCGTTATAGAGTGGATTTATCTTGAATGTTTGGTTCTTCCAGGGTTAGCTTTCAGCAGAATCGTAAGTCACACGGGTTGCGACCGGCACTGGGGGGTTCCCAACCACCATGCTGATGTTGGCAGCAGGTGCGATTTGTTAGCACCGCCATGACTTTGTCAAATTACCTTCTTCAACACCGACGAAGCCCCAAACTTTGCCTCCTTTTTGTATGCGGAGCGTCAATCCTTTTGTCGTAACAGCAGCAGCAGCAGCAGCAGCAGCGAACGGAAAGTGTACCGGCTATTAATTATGAAACTTTCGGTTCGGTTTTCGGATTCGGGAGAGGGCAACCATTAAGCTGCAATCGTTACGAGCAAACGTTCGATCGACAGCTTTGCGGGAAGTTTTGGCACAGCTCATCGTTTATGGTTTCTGGCTGAGTGACTAGTTTGGAGTAAGGGGGACATTTTTTTGCTGTTGTTACAGAATTCGCCCCACTCGTCTGATGTTCTTGCAAAGCGTTGGTTGCGATGATGCAGACGCTTCGTACGTACGAACCGTATGATCCCTGGTCCGGTCGGGGACATAAATCCGACTGCCACTGTTATCGTTGAGGTCGAACACAATCCCTGCCGCCGCTGTGGTCGCATGCATTTACATAGACTATTGGCTGTTGTCGAACCGAATCGAACCCCGACAAAGTTTGCCCGTTTGTGGACGTTGTATCGTCTTGCTGGGGTTGTTAAAACAATAAAAAAGAACATACACAATGCGCTCATCTAAACTCCATCCGGGCCATCGGACTGGTTCCGCACATCATGGCTGGTATCGAAACATCACTGGCCATCGCTGGGAAACTGGGCAGGATACAATCGGCTTAAGGTTTTTGTTGCCGATTTGCTCCTTCGCCTGTTCTTGGCCGCAAGGGCAGCACCAATTTAAAGTCACCCGTAGACTCCCGCCGAGACAGGTTGCAAAGTTATCGTTTGCCGTGACGAACGCATTAGCAAAGAGTCGAGGCACTCCTTCGGTTCCCGGTACGACGGAGAGTAGAGTCCCGGGAGGGACGAGGAAATAAACTTTCCGTCAAAAGGATTGCGGAGTCCTCTGAAGGTGGGTAGAGAAAAAAAAATACAGCTTGCAACCGGTAACGAGACGGAGACGGAAGCATCGAAGACAAAAGCGCTCCCCGATGGGAAACCAAAAATATGTGTACATGTTGATTTGAAGTCCAACCGTTACTGGTTACCCTCGGGGACATACGGTTGAGGGATTAATAACATGCTATAGATCAACTGCATCAGGCGCGTCCCGTCCGGTGTGACTTTACCGAAAAGGTGCGGCAAGGATGGTGCCTGTTGACCGCTAATCCCTCACCGCCATCGGTGTGGACGATATTAATTATGTCCTGTCAGCCGCTGAAGGGTGCATGGCGTTTCGCAGCGAATAGAGGCACCGGTTTGCACCGCGTTGTATGACGGGTTTTTTTAGCTATGACGGGACGCCACCGTGCACATCACATCCCACGACCCGGAATGAACTGATTCGGCGTACCGCCGAAATATGCCAACCTTCAGCCGTGTGTGCGCGTGATAAAGAAAGGACGGAACGCACGACTTCTTAAGATCGTTCCTTCCTGCGTTCGGGAACCGAGCAGGGGCGTTATGACTTTGGCATTTGCGTGCGGAGCTGCATTTAGCTGGGTCCATCGTACGCGCCGTTTCGAAACCACCAAATTACAGCCACCACCAAATTATATTCAACTTACACACACTCGCACGCGCGTGTACGCTTACTGGCGGAATTTAGAGGGAACGTTCTGAGAAGATGATTTTTGCGAAATGATGATTGCTTCCTTCAACCAGGCGGCCGCGGGTCGGGTTTTGCTGCACGCGGGCGTGCGATTATTATGCACTTCAACGCTCGTCAGACCGGGGCGGTTCGGGTTTTGCTGCGGAGAGCAAATGAGCTGTTAAGCGTTTGTACATCATAAACGCATTTGGCAGGTTGTGAGATGAACGAACGAGCGAGCTTGAATTGATAAAAAATGACCATTTAAAGACACGACATCAGTGGCCGGCTTGGGCACTGAGCCCGTTTGATGGCGAGTTTGACGATGTCTTTTAAATTGAACTAGAGCTGAAGGCGTTCGGAAACGTGTTTGGGTGGGGGGGGGGGGGGGGTGAGCAGTTTCTGTTTTGGACACAATCGTATGGACATTTTATAAAGACGCCATTATCACTATATCACACACATCGCTAAATGTATTCATACATATAGGTTGTAAGTTCCTATTAATTTATTTTTATTGATTTCAATGATGTATTATTTTTTGGTGTATTAAAATTCGATCAGAATCAGATCAGAACTAAAAAAAAAATGGTATTATTCTTCGGAAGGAATTCAATTTTGAGTTCAAATTGTATCAAACTTTTAATCCCATGTAGACATATAGTATATTTCACAGTCTTCAATGTGCTTTCATATTTTATATCACTAATCCGCAACCTTAGATGGATGAGCCGAGAAGAACTTGTTTAGATGAAGCTGTTTTTCGACACTCGTCCACCGCGTATTCCCCCTCAAAACATCTCCACAAGCCCCAATCACTCACGCATGAAGATATTAAAATAAACGAAATGCATATCTCTGACGATCGCTGTTTAGGTGGGCTGTTGGAGGTTTCTACCCGCACCAGAAACAGAAACCCGCCCGGAACATAATCCATCAACCTGTTTTATCCAACGAAAACTCAAAACAAACCAACGAAGGAAAAAAAAATCGGCTAGATAAAGACATAGAACACGACCAGCGGTGGACGCGGAAAGGGAACGCCGAGAACGGGCCCGGCTTCAAACTACATGGACGTGCCACGGTGTACATTTCGATTAAGAATTACGGTTCGAAACCGCACTCGTTCGTTTCGAAACTGTCAATCATCAGCCGATAGATTTGGTTGCCGGCGGGAGATTTCTGGCGCGGCTGGCTGGGGATGGGATCGCTCCTCCCACAAAACGCTACTACTACGCACGAACCGGGACACCTTGCCTTACCTTCGGGCGGGCCGAGAACGGTTTTCGAAATCGAAAGTTCGTCGAACTTTCGTCGGGCGGTAGTTAATCCCGTCCTGCGTGCGATCGTAGCTGCTACGGGTTGCGTTGGCTCCGCGGTATGAAGCCATCCGGCCCCGGAGCGGACACAGAACAAGGCCACGATCCATCAAACGTCAGCGTTCATTTGCATATTTTTCGATAAACGGATATGATGCGACCTGACCGAACGAGAAGCACTGGACGAGCGACTTTGAACAAAAACACATCGGTCACGAAGCTTCGGATATGAATGGGTTTAAACATTGGTTTACATAGGCTAACTATTCCGGAGACGAACGGAAGATGGTGATCGCCTCAGACAGAAAAATGTCGTATTCGGAGACAGCTGCGCATACGCATGCATTTTAGAATGCACGAGTCACAAGTGGTTCGTGACAAAGCAAACCGAACATTCGGTAGATTTTTGTTAGGTAATCACCGACACGCGAGCTACGTGAACAAATTCGAACTTTAAATGTTCCTGCCGCGCTTCGACGCTGCATTTCCTGTTTGCAGCGCACGGCTCGCTTCACATGCATTTATTATCTGCCCAACAACGGGCGGGGGACTGACGGAGAGCACACACACGCTCGAAACGGGGGTGAATAACACCGAAATGGGGTGGTGGTTTGGAATAAACACATTCTTGTGTGCAAGAGTGCCAGGAACCGCGTTGACTTCTTACGCGGTTCCCCGAATTCCAGCAATCCGATCGGCGATATCTTCATAATGCTGAAGTGTGCATAAATTTGTGGCAACGTGCGGGCGTGCGTCGGCACCGGGAGACCCTGCGGTCACCGTCGGCGTTGACCGCAGCACCGGCAGCATCGTCGCATCGATCGCGCCGTAAGCCACAGGAATGCATAAATCATACGGTGCGACTTTTAATCCGCCAAGGTAGGCGGCCCAACGCTAAGGGACCGTGCAAAATTCGATGCTTAAATTTGACCGCTGCATGAATCATCTACTTATGGTTTCGTTTCGTTTTGTGGCTCATTACGGGCCTGAGATGGGATGACATTTCGCTCGGCAAAGAGGCTTAACACTATTGTGCGTGAAAAATGAGCTTCCACAAGGCACGAGGCAAGGGCCGGAAGATTAACATGAATAATATTTTTATTTTTTATTAACATGCAAACATTCCAAATGAAAAAAAAAAATAATTCAATAGCCCAACTAACAGCATGAACAACTATTTTGATTCCTGTTGTCTGAAGGCGCTAGGGGGATTAGCTATTTTGTGAGGAGAACATACGTAATAAATAAAAAAAAGCCATATTACCGATGGGTAGCGGAGCAACGCAAAATGAATCTTATTCTAATACGTGCGGTTGGAAAGCATCGATTGAGTCACATGAGCACTGCTATAAACGGAGGGTCTTTTATTCACTGCCGTTTCAAGACAGGAAAGAGCAGAAGAAGGAAAGTAAACTACAGTTCAGCTTCACCAAGCGAACGTGTCAGCATAGTCAGCGAAATCGAAAAGAGCACTGCGTCGTCCCATCGGTTAGTTACATCACTTTTTTTTGTTTTTGCTCGCCAGTAAAAGGGTAACAATCTCATTCACGAGACACACACACATACGTGTACAAAACGTCCGGTCAGTCCGGGGAGTGATCATTTCTGGACCGTTGATTGCGGTCGCAAGTCGTCGCCACGCCGCCGATGGTGAAGCTCGACGCCTTCGTTCTAGCGATGATGAATGCATACTTGCTGGGACCGGTACATTCTAAGCCGGCGTGGACCGCAATGGTGGCTGCATGCGGGCGCACTAAATAATTAGAAACGCATGCAACCATTATTTTGCAACCCCCAGGTATGATCCCGTTCTATGAATGGGTTAATTATTGCGACGGTACTTACGGGCATCGTTTCAGGGTGGAACGTGCGACGGCCGATGGGTACGGTGTGCCCGGAGGGGGGCAGCGGAGAAGAGATGTCTGGAATGTGAGTTAGTTCGTTGACAGCAGTCAGAAGATGGCTGTCGATCGCATTTAGTAAAGCTGTTCGTAAATGATATTTTTACTCTGCAATGTAAGCCATTTTCTATCGTAAAGCGAGACATTGATAAAAAATAAAAACGTCTCCATGTTCCGGACCAGCACGGATACAACTCACTGCCAGTCTTTTCCTCCTCGGTTCACTCTTTGAGGAAAATGTCACGTTTCGTTTTCTCTTCAGTAGTGTAGGAGCATAGTTCTTTATTCATACATCACAAATGAAAAGCACCATAGAAATTAAAACTCACAAAAATTGATGTAACAAAGAAATGTACTGACTATTCAGAGGATTTTCCCATCCTCCAGTGTGTGAAACTTACGATTGTTATGTTATCACATTCATTTTTTATTTATCGCGTTATAGTTTGATTCTTTTTAACGGCAATCATGGGTTTTGCTTAAATATATCATACATTAAATGCTAAAGTTTTTAATATGAAATTGATCAATAACGTAAAAAAAGTAAAGCAAAATTGTATTTTTTTTTTCTATATCGTTGTATTGAAAGTAGTTTTAACAGTCTGTAAGTTTTGTACTGTTTGTTAAAATGCCCCAAGAATTGGGCTGCCTCAGATAATATTTCACGGAAGATGGTCATAAATGATTTCAGATTTTATTCATTTTTATACAACGGTTTTTTTATTAAAATTTATTTATTTTGTGATTAATTAGCCATAGTACGATACGGTTGTACATTTCGATTGCTTGTAGTCGGCAATAGGCATATAAAGGGAGTGCTTATAAATACAGTAAAGCGCCATGTCATCTAATGAAAGCTAATCAACTTTCCATGTCGCGCTGAAATGCACTTATTGTTCCAGCACGCGGAGACACTTTCCATTTGCAACGCGGTTGACTTTTACTGTGCAAACGAGAACACAGAACGCAGCGCACATCCTCACTTTCATCTTGCATACACAATCGACGAAGCTGCCAGCAACAGTAGACCGTGTTCAATGTTTGCTCAAGTTAAACGGTATGCAAATAGTGCTCCACCATTACGATCCACCCGTCGCGCTCGCCTGCTGGCCGGTTTAAGTGATGTTTGTTGCTGTTTTAACTGCCTTTTTCACTCCTTCCGTTGCCTTGTTAAAAGGGGCGGTTTCATTCAGGTGGCTTCACGAGAAGATGGGGTTCTGGTCTTTCCCTTCCTCGCGTTCTTCCCGCCAGCGCAGGAACCCAGACAGGACCCGCTCGTCACCGGGACAGAGGAGACCGATAAGTTATTAATCGCTTCTTGCAGCAACCTGTAGCTTAATGATTTAATAAGCTTCGGCGTAACACGGCGGAGACCTTTTGCCCGTTCGTTTTATCTGGTGCCTCCCGTTGGGGCTCTTGTCACGCGAGTCGGGTTCGTTGAACCGCGTTGAATCAATCCAGCCACGGCACGGTTTGCTCACGATCGTGGCGCGATGACGGATTATGGCGGAACGCAGCCGGGCCCGACCGTTGGTTCACAGGGTGGGGCAACACGCGCCCTCCCTGCTCCCTGACGCCGAGAAGGAATTTCGAAACGAGTTGATTGAGATTTTAACCGCATCATTTCGTTATCGATTAACGCAAATGACCACGTGCCTGGTGGGTGCCGGGTGTATGCAGCACGCGAATCGCTAGATGGATGCCGGCGACCGAGAACGCCTCCAAATACTGGAAGGGAAGCCTTACCGGGCAGCACCTGGCAGCGGTGTGGCTTTCGAATAGGAATGTAATTAAATACGGTCACCGTTCTTAACGCTCGTCACGTACTTACGGTGGTAATCGGCAGGACTTGCGACGGCATGCTTCACCGACCGCTGCGAAGGATGGAACCGTGTTGGCATGTTGGCAATCCGCGGTGGACACGATCCGCCGGCTGCGAGCACTGATTGAATTGTGAGCGGTTCGAAAAGAACGTTCCTTTCGGGGCATGTTGAATATCACCGCGCATTGGTCGATTGAGTTGACGGCGATGATTAGCTATGCTATGCGCTGCCAGTCCGCTCCGTTATGTATCGGAGAATGGAGAGACAAGGCTTTGTATCGAAGGGATTAATATGATCTTTATTCAAGAAAATAAATGATTTTCAATATTATATGGCTGGCTATGATTGAAAAAGATGTAGTGATGTTATTTTGTATTTGAATGTCATTTATGTGATTTTACTGTCTAAATAAAATCATGTATTTGTGAGGTGTTGTTTGCATAATTTGCGTATTATTTATGTTCAAGCACATTATTTGATTTCATAGTATGTTTGTTCTAAAATATATTAAGTGGAAAAATTGACTGTTATAGAATGTAGCAAAAAAAAAAAATATTTAAACTACAAAATATTTTTCACAACAACGCTATAGATATTATTTACCCATATTTTTTAGCTTTAATTAAACTACGTTAAATAAAATTTCCATATCTTGTTGTATCTGTGGTTATTTCAAATAAATCGTAAAAACTTCCTATAATACAATTTTGTATTTATTTTATGCTGGAATTTTTCAGCTTACTTTTCAATTGCAAAATAAAGAAAATCCCCCTCACCTCAGAGGCTAATTTGAAATAAAATTCAAAACAACAATTAACATGCAAATAAGATTAATATAAAATCAATTGTTAATTAAACGGAAAAGAATATCATAAAAATGATGCAAGCAAATTTATGTTCTCTAATGACTAAATTTCTCGACACTGCTAGAACTGCACTGCCTGCTTTGTGGCGTAATTCGTTGTTATGGCGATCTAGGCAAAACCATTGGCACGGTGATATGAGTTTCAGGGAAATATCACGCAGTGAATGTGTGAAATTGATGCAAATTTAAATTGCATTTCCCTCGGCGCTCGGTGCCCGGTTTTTCCCGATCCCAAACACGGGGGACGGTTACTTCGCCGCACACACCACAAACACTACGCCAAACCAGCCCGACTAATACACCTGGCTGGAATGGGTCCTTGTTCGCGGCGTCACCGTCACATGCACGCTTGAATAATTTGTCGTTTGAAAAGCTGTTTATTTGCTCGCATACACACGCACTCGCTCCCTATAGCGATTGTTTCATGGACTCGGTCATTGTCTGCTGGCTGGGTCTGTAGTTTTTAATTTTGTTCTAGTCGGCGAAGCTTTTTATCGCGAAACGGACTGGATTGTTTTGTGATATTGTGGCCAGACGGTGGTGGACGGGTGGGAAGAGTTGTTCAATCAATTCTTGTTGCCCAACCAGTGGATCACACCTTGCTATTAGAACTTTTTTATGCACGGTTTTCTTCCCCCTATCGTCTATCACGGTTGTACCTTCGATGTGTTGGGGAAAATAAAAAAAAACGATATTAAGACCCTGCATCGATCTAATTCAGACGAGCGAGAATATGGAACCTATCGAACGGCACACCACAGTACACGGTGCAATAATGAAGCCCAAACGCACACCAAGAGCACACTTTTGCTAGCTGTGTTTCTGCCTGTAACTGACAGTCGACTTAAACGAAAGGACTCGGTCCGTCCGACCTTTGCGATGGATGTTGCTCCCCTAAATGGATCTCGATTGGTTTTATCCGGCAACACGTGCTTCAGCGAGTGTGTGTATATGCGAGTAAGTGGTTGCAAATGGAAATGAAACAGAGTGTTTTTTCCGAGAGGAGCGTGTGGATTTTTAGCGAAACGAATGAACACAGAACTATAAAATACTGTGTGCACATTTGTCGTGTGATGATTCTATTTAACATCCAAGATAAATTCGATTAATTCGAGGAAAGTTTATATTAACGCTTGTTTGGAGTTATTTTAGAAAGTAATGGTTTCAAAAACACATTGGAATTGCGTTTTTTAGTACCGTTTATTTTATTGTAAAAATACTGAACACAATTTTTAATATTTGAAATAACAAAACCGAAACAATTTTTTATATAGTTATTTAAATATTACCAATTTTTTAATGTGTTTTTAAATTTTAAGTGAAACTAAAACTCCATTTGTATATATAAATTTTTAAATTAGTCATATTAAAAATTGCTTCATATTTTGGTAATAATTAGAACTTGGAGCTTGATCTTATTTAAATAATTAGTTTATTAACTGGAGTAAGCCAATTGGCCCAAGGTAATTGTAAAAATTGGTTTAGCCTACAATATTTTCAATTTTGAAGATCATCTGTTTCATCTTTCACTTTAAAATTTGTCGCATTGTAATAAGATGTTGAAAATACTTTACCCACGTAATGATTCACTATGAAAACAATGAATTTTATCAGATCATATTATAACGAATTATGTTTCCTTTATCCCGCTATGAACACTGCTGTCTCAGAACATTTGCTCAAAACCGATTCAAAAACAATATTTCAACCCATTACCAACACCAGCACCACAACACGCGAGGCCAATTTCCGTCTCCGAGCGCACCTGAAACGCACGACTTATGTTTTCCGATTATTATTTCATCTCAAACACATCGCTCCGGCAGGCGAACAAAACGAGCGCAAAAATTATCGTCCGTAGCGTCGAGTCCGGTAACGGTATTCGCGCGGGGCCCGTGGCCCGTGTGTAGCCGCGAAAGAAAACGGGTGAAAAGAACGGATGCGCCGTGCCGTGGTAGCGGGTATTTAATTACCGCACCGCACCACAACGCCGGTGCTAGTTTTCCTTTCATAAACGTTTTCCTTTCGCCGGAGCCCGGTTCGCCCGCGAGCCCGAGAACAAGAAATGTACACATCCGGACAAATTTTCTTGCGTTCGTGTTGCGGTTCGAGCGAGCGGTTCGATTTCAATTGGACCGGTTTTCGCCGTTGCCGTACGAGTCCTTGCCCGGCGTCTGGGCCCAGTGTCGCGCGCCTAGAACACGCACGGGAGGGCGAAAGTTGACACTGATGGGAAATAAATTGTAGTCTTTAGAACAACAAAAAGTCCACCATTAATCATGGATAGACAAGGTGTGCTCCCTGTTTGGGGCGATGGGAGAGAGGGTGTGATGAAGGATTGGAGGCAGAGGAACCAATTCCTTCCCCCATTCCGTTCTCCCATTCGGCGGTACGGCCGACATGAGAGTGTCGCTTCCGTTTCATTCCTCCAGCAGCGTGCATTTGCGGTGCGTGCGAATGAATCGTGGACCCCCAAGCGTTGGCGCTGATAGCGAAGGGATGCATCGTAGCGGAATGCACCGCTAGCTGCACACGCATGGGACGCTGGCAAAGATTATCGCAAATTTGCACACCCCTCCCCAGGGCAAACCAGTTGCGGCCCGTTGGGGTTGATGATTAATTTGCGACCATAGGTCGATCGTGTGAACACGCGGGCCGATAGCGGCCGGGTGAGAAATTGGCCGCCGTAAAAACGGGATGCATCTAGGGCGCAAGGATGACCGGAAATAATTTATGTGTCACGGCCACCGTACGTCCCATCACCGCGGATGGTACCGCCGCAGTTTCAGCCGATTCAGTTGGATAGCGATGAAGCTTCGGGCCTCTGAGGTGAGATGTCGATTTGATTCAATTTCTAATAAAAGCAAAAAAGATTTGATGATTAAATCCTTCCATCTTCCGTGCGTAATCGTGACAAACGAGCCGTGGACAACACGCGACCAGCATAATGAAACTAATATTTCCATCACCGAAATTGCGATTCCTATCGCTAATGGGGGCGCACTATTTTCCAGCGGCGGTCGCTGAACGATTTATCGGTGCCATTAAGAGCCCTTCCGTCGGAATGTTTCTTACCGAATCGAATGAACAGAACGTCCACAAGCAGAAGCAAAAAGTGGGAAAGGGATACGCACTGCGTCCTGCTGAAATGTTACTTCCACATGAATAAATGAATGTGTAATAGGAAAACGGGCGTCCGTATGCTTACTGCATGCAAAACGCAATGTCCGCCCCGGGTCCGAGGGGACGGGTGGGCGAAACTTTGGAGTTCGTTCGTGCAAGCTTTGCCCATTTTTTTTTCGAACGAAAAAAAAAAGTTGGAACGGAACGTAAATTTCACTAGAATTAATTAAAAATTATATACTGAGAAACTAGCAGCAATTTCACAAACATTTGCCCGGGGGCGTGTTTGAAAACGGCACTAGTAGGAGATTTTTGTCGTTTTTCAATCATTTCAGCAACATCGTTCGCCGGTGGGTGGTGCTGTAACCGCTTACCAAGCTCGGGGTACCCGATAATAAGCTGCTTTCGCTTTTGGGTTTCACTCGCAGCTCCCGTATCAGAGATCAGGGCGAGATTTATACGAGCTCTGTGTGTATCAAATGTTGTTTTTGGGAGGACCGTTTTCCGAGAAGAGCGTGCCGGGTCGAAAGTTAGCCCGAAAAACCGTGCGATAAGCGACCGAGCGAGGAGGATTTTTCGTTTGCTTTCGTCTCTTTGTTGTGCGCCGTGCGATGGCGGGTAGAGTAAATATTTAAAATGGCCACTCGAAGGACACTCCAGCAACGGGCGGTTATCCGCAAAATCTGCGCTCCGAAACTGCCGTGCCGGAAAAGGATTCCGGCGTGCGTTCCCGACTCATCCGACCGAGTGCCGGGCCGGGCACTAACCCACCCGGGCGGGTGTAATAAAGCGCACAGATATGTAGTTCGTTTGCTAATGAGCTGAAAAATGGGTCGCTTGGGGTGCCGTTTGATTCTGGGGCGCGGGGACACACCCGTGCGCTTCCCTTCGGTTTCATTTGCGAATTGAATGTTTGAATACGCCCGGCGCTAGACAGACGAAAGGGCGACGGTGCAGACGGTGGCATTGTGCGGAAGCTTTCCACATGCCGTGTGGAAGGAAACTGGCTCGAGTAGCTAAAAACAATAACATTTACCTGACGGTGCCACGTGCACGGTAAGGCAATTGCATTGTTTTCGTTTTGCATGCAAAAACAAACGGCTGGAAGTATGTTCGACGGTAACCTGTGTCGTTCGTCTATTCATACACGATGAGACGCTTTGAAAATACAAGAACCCTTTTCTGCGATACCCGATAGAACTGAAATATACTTTGCTACCTTGGCTGTACCAGAACAAGACCCTCACTATGTGTGTGTGTGTGTGTGTGTATAAGAGAGAGAGAGAGTGTGAGAGAGAGATTGCAAGCCGCAGTGAAACTAATCCTTCGCCACAAAAGCTACAATTTGTATTTTGCAAGAATTATGGTGTATTTATGCTGTACAGTATTCATGTTTCCATGTGCTGGTGTTGTAAGATGGCGTTTGCTGGGTGGGATATTTTATCAATGCTCCTCGAAACCCGGGCCACAATGAGCATGGGGAGAGGATTTAAAATTATTGCTCATGATCCGTACGCCTCAAATCGGTGGAAAGTTTCTTTCAATCACGTAATGGAGGTAAAAGCATTTCTTCCGTGGTGGGCTCTTGCAAAGGGCTATTCATTGTGAAAGGAAGATTGCGTAGTGGAACGTGAACGGAAGGGCATATTTTTCTGTTCAATTTATCATTATTTTAAAATGTTACCCATTCCGGTAGAATGAAGTACGAAATGTATCCCTTTTATATTCAACGCAATGGAAAAAGGATTTATTTTTGCATCCATAAAGACACAAAGTTTAAACGACGTAACCAACTTTGACGTACTATATTCGAATTTCGATTTATGTTTTTCCAATTATTTTCTAATGAACGATGAACTCGTCGCCGGTTCTTGTTTCCAAGGGTTCCAAATTTGTAAAAATTACTCATTTTCTATTAATTAACTAAGAACTTTCGAATGAAAATTAATTATGTCAGGAAAATTAGTGACATTATAGGAAATACAGAAATCTTGGCTACTCCAAAACGGGCTGAAGCCCAGAGATTTTAAACTTTATGATGACGTGAATTACCATCCATATTCAATCAACCAAACTTCAAAAATACCAGAATATAGTTGATGGAAAATATTTGTCTTATTGAAATTTTCGATTTTAGATCGAAATTTTCATCCCATTTTCAATCAGCAGCGAACCAATTGTTGCATTCAAACAGGCCTTCAGTGAACTGCTCAATCAAACAAACAACAATAAAGCGCACACTATTATCCAGCAAACTGTTACATCGCTCGCAGAGTACGCTCACCACCATGGCGTTTCTCTCCACACCCGCGGTCCTGAGGTGATGAAAAAAACAAATTATAATCCCATCAATCATGCCATTCTGATCAAATGTTCCCGACACGTTCCAATTATCTTATCAAGCCAGTTGGGAGTTGCCTGGCACTCCCGAGAGCGCCGCGAACAAAAGGACGAAGCAGGACACCAGGTCGCTCATCAGGGCTCCCCTGCCAGTGTGGAACTGTTGAAAAATCGAATGCGAAATTTGTGGAAGCGTACCGTACATAAACACGATTGTACAAAAACAGAAAACACGCACCGATGGGCAGGGAGTGTAAATTTTTACAAAACAAAAAAACCAGGCTCAATTGCACATCCGGCTTGGTTGAATATCAAAATTTGTTAGCGACCGCTTATTGACTTTAAAGGAAATATATGATTAGGACTACAACGCCCAAAGTGATTCGATCAAATTGAACAAACAACTTTAACCTCGAAACGTCCCCCTTCCTACCGCTGCCGGTTCCTTCCCACCCACCCCGGTGGTGACGAGAGCGAAACGTGTCCTTTTCTTGCGGCCCCTTTGCGATCATAAATCAATTTCATCTTTCCGCACGTAACCATCACTCAAGCTGACGACGTGAAAAATCACCAAGTGGGTGAAAATTTATGTTGAAACGGCTGTTGGCAGCGCGTCTCGAGGCGTGTTATCCACGTGGAACCGGGGCTATCCACGGGGATTAACGGTAAGCCCAAAACCAGTTCGTCCCCGGGTTTCTTGTCGGTCCGGTGCGCCGTGGTGCCGTTGCGCAAAACAGGGCGGCCCGGCAATGTTCGAACTGGAGCACAAAAAAAAAAGGGGGCCACCAGGAGCCAGAAGCGGTAGAAAATCTGTTACATATTAGGCGGCGGGGTTAGAATGTTGCTACATTATTTCGAGACGTCTAACTGCGTTCACGCCTGACGGTGGCGTTTGGATGTTTTTTTTTTGTATACAGTGTAAGCACGACTGTACATTCCTTATTCTCGCGCACGATAAGAAGCATCTAGCGAACGGCGATGTGCGGGACGATAGCGAGCGAATCCATAATCAAAACCGCATGCAGCAAAAGTCGATCGTCTGAGGCACTTGGAGCAACACCCCTTACTAGTGCTATCGGCTCGTTTAAACAGTTAAACATGTCTTCGTAAACAGCTGGGAAACCGCGAAAAGAAAACGTTTTACGTTAAGAAACTGTTTCCATCTTGAAGCCAACATATTGTCCGGAAGGCATCGGTGCGCGATCCTTCCCGGCAGTAGGCGAAAAGATTGTTGGGAACGGTATGGTCCGTTGGGGGATTTTGACGATCGTGCGGTTGCACCAAAAGTGTGTCAAATATTTATTGACTATTTGGTAGCGTTCTTTCACACGACTTTAACGGAGCGTGTTAAACATTTCTCGCAATTAAAGTTTTTCCATATTCCCTTGGCTACCGAAAAGAGGCGAATAGATTGATGAAAATTCAAGCGGCATACTAACTACTCGAACTTTGCCCTGTTTAATCCATAACTATAAACAAATACGCTCTTCAAATACTCTGCTCGAACACAAATAACAAATACTCTGCTCGAATTAGGTTGACTCTTCTCTAACAAATACTCTGCTCGAATTAGGTTGACGTTACTACTGTTTATCAACATTCATTTGTTTGTTGCTGTTGGGGTTAATAATGTTTTAAATTTTTTTGTTATTGGTTTAATAAAGTTCCTTAGAATATTTCAGAGCGGAACAAAGGAAAGTGTTTCACGTAAATAACGCTCGTTACTTGCACACGAGTCAATTTTATTTAAACAGAATTATTTGTTTATTACTAAATGTTGCAGTAAATTATTATCGTTCCTTGGAGATGAATTTTAGCCAGTTTTATTTGTAATAAAAATACAAACAAAATAGTTTATTACTACTCAGTTCTTACTTTGTTCCTCATTTATTGAATAAATAAATTTATTTACTTAACTTTTAAAGTTTTTGTGGGTCTGATTTTGTGTGTATTGCTGAGTACTCTTTGGTAATTTTATTATCAAGCAATAAACGAAAAACACCTCAGCAACTTTTCTCGAACCCAAACACGGCTCGCCATGTTCTTGTTTGTTGTGATCCCTGAAAACGCTCACACACACACACGCTGCTGACGTCGCTCACATCACTTTACCCGCGTGAAGTGTAGGGCAAGTGTCAGCATGGAATTCAGCAACGGTCGGGCGCGCCTCAAGAATAAAACCATCCCACAACATAATGAAAAAAAAATCCAAAAGGCGTCCCTTTCCTGCCCTCGCAGCATGCCGCGCGGCTCATAATCGAATAAGTCTCCGTCTCCGTCCGAAACTGCGTCGTCCATCGTTGTCGTCGCCGCCTTCGTCGTCAGCGCGGTCTTCCCCGATTGCCTTTCGCAATCCATCATTTATCTTTATCCCCGGTTCGCTGCATTCGGTTCAGATTAACGGTCGCTGGTTCTCGGAAGTCCGGCAACGAATGCTGTCCGCCGCGTTCCGGAGGGCACCTTATGGAAACTGTTTTCGCGCTGGCCGCCGACCATGGTTAAGAATGGGTTCTTTCGCTCGCCTTTTCGGCAACGGCAACGATGCCGATGGGTGCATTTAAGGCGGCCGCTACGATTGAAAGTCAAGCCGGGCTTAAGTGGTGGGTGTTCCCGTCGGATGGTACCAGGAATTGGATTCATTCACGGGATGCGGCACGGGTTTCAAGGTTCGTTCGCGACTGCTTGGCTGCCTTTATTTCCTCTCCGGCTACTGGATGCAGTTGTGGCCAGTCGCCGTTGACACAGTGACCATGCTAGCGATGCTGAACCGATTTCGTTTCCTTTAATCAATCAAAACTTTATGATGCGTTGCCTGATCCCGTTTGCTGCACGATTGTCCACAAGCTATAGCGATGATGGCCGGGGGTGACCCGATCGACGAGGCAACAAGACAACCGATATAGAACACTCGTCAAATCACTTTTCAAACAGAAGGCACCTCCTCGGGGTGAGGCGAATGAAGTTGGCAATCGTCTTAATGCATCCTGATTGTAGGTCGAACCTCGTTGCGAGGATCATTTTCCAGCCCGGCCCGCACGCAATGCACGAAATCCGGTTGAATCTCCCAAGCGCCCGTTGGGAGGGGAGCACACAATTGAACTCGCATTTCTTCCCATTTCCCGTCGGTTTGCACTGCAACCCATGCACTTGGGTTAATATTTGCATGTTATTGTATCATTAAGTTCATTCAGACATTTCTTTGCAAATATTACCCGCGGCTAACGGGCGGAATGCGCCGATAGCCGTGCGCTGAGGAATTGCAATAATAGTTGCCCAGTTTGCTGAAATTAGGCTTCCGCACGACGGTGGCAAGCGAGAATTTTCGGCGCACTGCAAGTGCTACTTACGATCGGGTTCGTTTTTTTTTTCTTCCCCAAGCAAAAGTGATTCGGTGTTTGGTTCCCCCTGCGTGCGCACCATTTACGAAACGCATTTGAAGCGTCTTCCTTATTGCGTTCACATGCCACAGTCTTAAGCACATCTCGTGATGATCCTGCTTATCCGCTAGAGCTGCGGCACCGAAAGGCGTTGCCCCGACAGCAACATTCCCACTGCACTTTGTGTGCGAAAATTGGTGTGCGAACAACTGCACTGCACAAGGACCTCCGGTGTTTCGCGGTCGCCGCGGTGCCGCCGGTTGTCTTGAGGCGCTTTTTGTGGGTCAATTATGTTGCGCTCGGCGGTGGTGCACGATTTTTCTTCGACCGCTTCTCAAGGCTAATGATTCATGCGTTGTTTTGCGGTGTATATTTTTTTTTAATGCAACCGTTGCGCAATGTGTGTGCGGATCTGTTTTTGCTGTTTTGTTTTTGCGACCGGCAGTTATTAATTTTTCCGGGATCCTCCTCCTGGGTTTTTTTGGTTCATTGAAGACTTTTCGTACGTTTGTATTTCTGCTTTTTTCACGTCTTGTGGTGGCGATTAGCGCACCGCCGCATCGCCGTGACTCAACCGCGGCTTTCGGATCGATCGAAACATTCGGATTGATCGTCTGCACGGGGATGGTTTTTCGAAAGATGAAAACAAAACCCCGTTGCCACCGACGTTGTGGTGCCCGGTGCGAATGAGACGGCACGGCAGGGCCCACATCGAAACTCGCCGAAGAGCGAATTTGAAAGCATATAATTTCCGCTACCCAGCATCGTTTGCCTGATCGCTGAATTCTTTTCGCTGAATCGTATCGACGGCGATTGGTAGCAGTCGAAACGGACAGAACGAACGGCAGACACAACCGGAGCGCACCAGAACCGGGCCCCGATATGTGGCCTTGCCGGCGATTGAAATCTAATAAAGTTTGTACAATTGAGTAAATTAAAGATTTTATTGCGGCGCAATTTAAAAACTTCCCATTTCACGTCCCGGTGGTTTAGGTGGATTTCGGGGCTGCGGATGATAATTTCAGTGATATTTGGTAAGCATACGATTCCGTGATGAAAACAATTGCTTAACGAGCAGTAAAAATAACACTCAACCGGTGCGGCTACCATTATTGGATGGGCACTCTCGACAATTTGTGCAACCATCATCAACCGGGAATTTTGATTTGAACGCGTTCCGTTTCTTTTGTAAGTCAGAAACGAGTGTTTTATTCTTTATAAAAATCATCTAGATTGCCCCCCCCCCCTCCCCCCTCCGCGTTTCAAGACTTAAACTCTCACAGCAATCAATCACCCGCGGCCATTTGATGCTGCTGATGATAAATTCAAAAACTAATTGATAACCTCAAACTGCTGGCAACGCGTAGCGCGCGCGTGGATTGAAATGACAATTCGTATTGTTCGCAAAGCGCAGCATCCAAGTGGGTGGGTGAGTGGTTTGAAAAGGATACAACAAAAGTCCTTGTCCGAGTCGCGCACCCAGCGTGGATTGTGTGCGGGAGTGTGCTGCCCAACAATTGCGAACCTGACGACGCTGATGCGAACTGCCTGACAGGGGCCAGCTGTGGCGCTGATGTCGAGAAGTCAAGCACAAAGTAAACTTTCGACCCGGGTGTCGTTCGGTTTTCATTTATCATCGATCTCTTGCTCCGTTAAGCAGTGTTGATGGGCTCGGGTGGTAAGGTTTGGAATGGAGCAGCGTTTGAGAAAGCGAAGTTGTCACAGCTCGGTGTTAGATGCCGTAGAACAAATTGAAGAGCATGTGGAGTTTTATTAAAAAAGAAAATTATTTTTGTATTGATTCATTTGTGGCGATTTAAATCGGTTTGAAAATACAGGAGATGTCTATGTATTTATTAACCATACAAATTTATTTTTGCTATTCAGAAATTATTGTACAATGTTAAAATAACATAGAAGAACAAATATAATTTTTTACTCAGATATCCTTCCACACAGTAGTTTCCGGTAGTGGATAGATCAATTTACCCCATAAATACGCGTCCACCCCTAATCCACAGTGGGGCAATCGCAAACACAGCCAGCGTGAGATCTTAAAGAACTCAAATGAGTGGCATGTGTTTTTCTGCTGGCGCTTTAAGTTGGGGAGCAAATCCAAGAGCAGAGATGAGCGTTTTTGTGCTTCTCTGCCGTAACGCGTCTAGTAACCCTGCAGAATCTCGTTTCACGGGGTGTATTGAATGGGTGATTCGTTGATTTCACGCACACAAACAAAGCTTACTGACAGTGCACTGCAATTGTTGAGCAACACCAGAAAATGTTACCAAAATTTATCCGTGTCTGTGAAGTTTTTCATAGGCATGTTCTAAACATAAAACGGGCTTTTATATTGTTTTGTATTTATTTATAATTAATACCTCTAGCGCACTTTGGAATTTAATTTATGAGGCCGTTAAATAGCTATCCTGGGTTTAGTTGTGACTGGTTTCAATCACAATTCGCAAATTGATTGAAAAATAGCTGGAAACTTCTATGATGTAAGGACAGTATGTAGATGAATTCTTGAGAATATACATTTTTTGTGTGGAATACCAGATATACGATTATCAGATTTCAATCATAATCGTTTTAAAAGCCTAAGAAGTTGTTTTATGAATCCCAAACAGCCAATTGCTATTTTGTATGGAAGTGACATTTTAGTGTTTAAAAAAAACTCTTAGGGGTACCGTAAAATGAGAAAAATGCGAGACGTCTATCGCCACGAGTTTATTTAATACTTTCATTTCTTTGACACTAGTGTGAGATGAGATAAATACGTTAATGGTTAAGACTAAAATATACTCAATCTAAATGTCATAGTTTTACAACAAATGCTTTTGTTTGATTAAAATTATCAAACAACATTATTCACTACAACCGTCGTGGTACTTTGATCCATTTACGCGATACACAATGGAGTTGTTATTTAGTGGATGGCTTTTACTAATATTCTATCGCTATCTGCATTAATATGATTCTACAAAAATACTCTCTACTGAATCAATTGTTACTGTACGTTAACATTTTGTGTGTTTATTCTGTTCGACCATAACAGAACATGTACACTATATAATCTATTACTTCCAAACAATTTAATCAAGCGTGCTCTGTAACGATATCTTTAAAGGAGATTTTGTGACCCTTTTTTTTTGGTTATTTTACATTTACCGGTTGACAATCGCTTCACCACAAAAAATATGCCTCTAAATTCTGACTAATTCAAAGAAAATGCATTACTTTAGTTTAATTATTTGAAATCTCTCATTCTCACAAAAAAAAAACAAAAATAAAGTTTAAAAAACCAGGTGCAACTGTGAGCGTGTAACGCACTGTACACGCTACCAGCACGCAGAGAAGCAACGGCCGCCGCGCAGCATAGCAGCCACGGAGCATAGACAGCAACAGCGGTCAGTCGCAGCATAGCAGTCGAAGCAGCCACAACAGTGTGCCGCAGCGCGAGTGTGTGTGTGTGTGTGAGGAATCTCTGGAACCGTCAGCCCAGTCGTCGTCGTCGTCGTCGTCGTCGTGGTTGCCACGGACTACGGAGCGAAAAATTTTCCACCGCCTCCCCCTTCCGAAGCTGGTGTGTGGGTAAAAAGCGGCACGTTCCACGCTTCCTGTCGGCGGCCTATCGGTGAGGCGGCAAACCGTGCGTGCCCTTTTGTGCAACACGAAGTGCCGAAGCCGGTGAGCGGTGGCAAGTGCATTATACACTCTGGTGTTGCAGTGGTTGTTGATGTTTGTTCGCGCGCCACGGTTCGGTTACATTTGCGTTCCCGGCTCGGATTACGGTGCGCGCGGTTGGAACGTGCCTGGTTTCCACCGGCCAGCGAACGCCGGCATACCGGTGTGCGCATTCGTCATGCACCGCGGTGGGTCCTGCGAGCGGTTGTGTTGCGTTTGGTAAGCGGTAAAAAAAAAAGGGCAGCGCGGTTTTCAGTGCCCATAATAGTGTGCTGCAAGCCAACGCCAGTCGTGTACGCTCCGTTTCTGGAGCTTCCGCCCATCTGCTTCTGTTTAAGTGGGTGTTTAGCTGTGTGTGTGTGTATGTGCGTGCGTGCGTGTTTGTGTCGATTTCGAAAGGAAAATAGTGCACAAAATTGATAGTTAAAATACGGGCCACCCCCTGCAGTGCATAGCACGGCGAGTGCGTGTCGATGAAAGTGAGTTTGCTGTTGCTGGTTGGAGAAAAAGGTAATAGAAAAAAAAAATATGGGAAAATGTTTTTCCGATCGTGTGGGTGTTGGTGAGCGTGGGCCCGTCTTCCATTAATTAGGCTTGTAATAAGAAGATAATCGGTGCTGCTCGTCGCTAATAATGCTGGGAACGATCGTTTGTGATAATCATCACGATCTGACACGGTGGCTGTGATGAAAATGGCGAACGATTCATCTTGAATCGAGTGAAAGTTTGGCGGTGCGTCCTGTTCTGAGACATCACCTAACGGGTGACTCCCACACGGAGCCCTCCCCGCGTACGCAGCCGTGCGTTTACGCAGGGAGCAAGGGTCAGACGTGAGACGTGAAAGTGAGACCGTATCGGATTCAACAATGGGACGGACACAGGATTCTTCGGCTTGAACAGCCATTGTTGCGTCGTGCGAACGGAGGCGCCACCGGGACGATAACGACGTGCAGAAAATTGTCCCAAAACAAAACACACCAAGATGGCAACAAACTGTTGGCTCGTTAGGTTCCGACGTTGTTCTCAGCATTGTTTGCGAGGGTGATGGCCGGCGTTCGTACCGGATCATCCGGTCGCATGGCGAAGGTCTCGTCAGATGCGCATCCATCGTTTGGGGCCAAAGTTGGCCGTAGTGTGTGAGTGAGAATCTTTCATCATCTTTGTGTCGTTTAAAGGGTAATGATGGGAGGTTTTGCATTAACAATGTTTTTTTTTTATGGTGAACAATAATTTGTTTCTAATTGTTTAATATTCAATTTTCTATAAAGAAGTGTATTTTTGTGGCTGACGGAAAACCCCTATAATATTTGTTTAAATATCTGTTTAAATGTAAGACTCTAAAAATATTTTATTCCGTTCTTAAAAAAAAATTCATGCAATGTTCATGCGTTGTAAATTCTCAAAAATCACTCCCTTATAATTAGCCTAAAATGTACCAAATATGAAACAATGAACAAATTTACAAACTTCAAGTACAGCACCGACTCAAAATTGCATCTCCCCATCGCCCATTTCACATCGTCTCGTTACAATACCGAACAAATCGGACCAGCATCGCTGCGGCAGCTCGAGACAAAGCTGAGAAATCTCAACTTTCCCGGGTGCCGGGCGACGGGTCAGGTCATCAGGGTGGCGCTAATAATTGAATTGTCCTCCACCAGTGCCAAGGAGCATCTCGGTCGCATCCACTTGCTGTTCCGTGTTGTTGTACGACACGCTGTCGCTTTTAATCTTGAACAAAATCATCCCCATCCCGGCCAAACGGGGCGACGGTGGGCTGCAGCGAATGCGTGGGATGTTACCAAGCTAATTGTTACGTTGCTTTCCATCTTGTACCGAAATTTGGTGGCATCCCGGGGATAATTAAAAGCCTTCCGAAAGCAGCGAAACAATGGCTTGCGAATCTCCCGACACAAGTGGCGCTGGTGTTTTGTTTTTTCTAACCCGAAACGATGACTCGCAATCTCCCACGCACGGAGTGGAAATTTGAGGAGTGAAAAAAGAATTAAAAAAAAAACGCTCAAGCACACTGGAACGCGACAGGTTGGCGAGGTTTTCGATAAACTGCTTCACGTTGGGAAAGAGGTCGCAACGATCGGATCGGTTTGATTAAATGGGGCTGCCAATTAGGCAGCCGGTTGTTCGCTGCTGCGCCCAGGAACGTTTCCCAAAGCCACCACGCACACGACGAAAGTGAACTGCTTAGAATCCATTTTTGACAGTTGGAAACGAGCGACTTAGCGTCTTCGGACCCCACCTGCCGGGTCCGCAACGATGATGCATCAGCAGAAACCTGTCGGCGATGATCATCCTCCACACATCAAACTAACCTCCCGCTTAAAAGTCGACCGATTTGAAAACTCATTAAAATTTCATAATAAAAATCCCCTCCCTCGGGCCACGGGGCCCTCCGCCGCCAGGACACGGCAGCCTCGGTGGTGATGCGTCCGAAAAAGGGTTTCCATTCCGGCCGGCCGGCACCCGGGCCGGGCCGGGCCGGGCGATGTCGTGAAAGTTTTTCAATTAAAATTAATAATTTTCCCCGTCCCCAGCGTCTTGTTGAGCTGTGCCGTGCGTGCCGTGGCAAGGTGTTTGCGTACGTTTCGGTGGTCTGCAGTACGATTGCAGTCTTTTGATGCAGTCTGGCTGTACCGTCTGCTTCGTAATAGTTTGATGGATTATGCAGGTACCGTCACTTGTTACACTTTGAAGTTACAAGACGGGGCTCGCTCCGGGAAGGGGGGGTGGGACGCTAAATCAACGCTTTCGAGTGAAAGGAAACAATCTGTTGCGCCGTAATCATGTTCTGGTTGACTTTCGCTCGAAAGTTGCAAAACAAAATGCAAAAAAAAATACCAGTACACCGTCTAAACTCCTGTCTGACGCCCGATTTTGCTCTTTTTGCGTGCAAATCAGAACATGCCGGTGAACGGTTGTGCGTTGAATAATTAATTTCGACGAAAGCACCTTCGAATTAGTTCGTTACATGTGGCGGTGATGAATGTTAGGCAACCGCTTGCACACCCGCCGATGTTCTCACCTTCCGTGCCACCGACCGTGACATTGAGCTTGCTAGGAAGTGTGTTTGTGTGTGTTTTTTTTTTTTTCCACATGCACCGGGGCGGATCGCAAAATCCGTACACGACGTGAGGTGGCAGAAGGGGCGTGTGTAACTCATCATCAAGTCTCCGATTACCTCCGCAAGGCAAACGCATATATCATCGGTTATCGAGTAATTTGTTACGCTTCCTAGCCGGGCGTCCCGGGCCGGAACAAGAGGTTGGGGGACGAACAAAAAAAAAAAAACAACGAATCCCACCCCGTCCCATTGTCTCACGGTGTGCGGCGCGCGGATTTTGTGTTTATTAGATTGATACTTTCATCCTCCGTTCTCCGCCGCGGCCATAATCTTGGGCCATATTTCACCGGGCGTCGCAGAAAACCCGGCAAAAACAGCCCGTTCATTGTCGGTGCCATTAGATTAGAACCGCGTAAGAGCAGACCCGTGCAAGGGAGCGTGAGGCGCAGTGTGGCGCCAGCTTCCAGCTCGGATGCAAGATTTATCTGTTTACTCAAAGCAGTGCTGGGGAGGGAGAAGCAAAAAAAAAAAGAAAAAAAAGAAAAAGAAATTGTGATTGACAAATTGAACGCACGGCCGGGGCAGGCAGGATTTGTTTTCCTACTTTGGCGAAATCGAACGGCTGATAAGCGGGCCGTGGGTAGTTAAATTGAATTATCGTAATTTATTGACTGGCTTCGGGTCGGGTATCGTGGGACTGCGGGCGGGAAAATGGATTGCGCGAAGAAATCCCCCCCCCCATCCACCTCCCCTCTAAAGGTGCGCCCCAGGAAACGGTAAGTGCCGCCGGAGTGCTCTTTTCATTATTTTATTTTTCTTTCCACCGAAGTGGTTTTGTTTGATTGTCCAATTAAAAAGTCGTCACAAAATGCAAAGCTCACTTTGCGCGACGGAAGTTGTGACGTGGAGTTGACGCGAGAAGTGGGTAAATTAAATTCATAGAGAGACATTAAAGATTTACACAGGACGAATGGGCGCAGAATCAGCACCGGCGGCAGCGGCAGCAGCAGAAGGCAGTTTGAGGTGGAAAGGAAAGTAAAGGACATAATTAAAAATTCTTTCAACTTTCGCACCGACAAACCGACATTCCCAGAATGCGGTACCCAGGGATCTTGACCGGTTTTTGGTTGCCTATTCATTGCTGCCAATTAAAAACGATCGTAACGAGAACTGGCGCCCGGGCATTAGTTATGCACAAAGGAACGCGATCAAAGGATCGTGGTGGCCGGCTCGTTGGAAGTTGCCCGGTGTGAACAAGAAGAAACAACGAAAACAATGCTTGCCAGCGGAGGGGCAGCAACTCTCAGCCGCGCGCTTTAGCCTGTCCGGGCGTTCCAATTAGTGTGCCGGTGGTGAGGCGCCATTCCGTCGTCACACCAGATTCGCCCAAGGACACTCGCCCAAGTGCGTAACGCAAATTGGGGGGGGGGTTATCTTCAAGATGGCCAGGACGCATGTTGTGCCGTGGCTAAGTGAGGTCCTTAAGTGGTCCGTTCGCCCTGGTAAAGTAAATTATTTTACTTTGCATACTGCCGTCTCAAAGCCCCACGAGTTGTTTGTTTTTCTATGCATCGCATGAACTCACTGCCATTCGTAACTCGCCGCCGAAAAGGCGAACCATTTCTTGGAAGCGTTTGGGGTACGAATTTTGCCCATGATATGTTTACTTTTCGGTGAATCGGAGCGTTAGCGATGTGGGCGACTGTGCGGCAAGTGGCAACCTGCCATCGCTCACAGTTGGATGTTGTTTTTTCTGCGTTTCCCTCCGATAAGCACACGTGCACGAACCGTAATTTGTAATAATATTGAAAATGTTTCCACCCACCACTGTTTGGATGATGCGAGATTGTGCTGCATTAAAAACAGCTATTTTACCATAATTCATAAGCTCTTGATTTTTATCAAATTGTTTTTTTTTATCGAATTTTCATCGAAGGTTTTTTATCGAATTGTTCGTTAAAAATGTGTGTTTTTTTTAAATACATGATTATCAAAATTGAAGTTCTGTTAAAACTCCGTAGATAATATGAGTAAAATATACACCAAAAACAAAATATTCAGCACATCAGTGGCCTTTTTGGAGCACTCAACAACAGTCTTGATTACTTTTTATCGATGTGACAACATTTGAAAATAATGCCTAAATATAAAAACGTAAAGTGACAGTGCCGTGCCATTAAAGAGCAATAAAAATTGCCATAAGAATGTTCATGTCGGAACTGTACAACCTTATTATTACTCCCGATAGAATTGATGCTCCATTTCCACACCACACCACAGTAGTGTGTTCAATAAAATGGCAATTAAGCCTAGAACAACACGCGAATCCCGGTTGGCTCGTTACGATTCATTTCGTTTGACCGGCGAAAGAAACCATCCCGCGAGCCGATGAGCCGATTTGGTGTACTCCCGCCCACTTCTCCGGCCAGGTCCGACCGTGGGTAACTGCGGGCGGGCGGCGACCCGAAAACAAGCCCGATAATTTTCCGGATGAATAAATAATGAAGCAGTTTCCGATGAGATTTGTTCGCGTGCGTGCCTTCCGCCACTGCCGTGTTTCGGCTCCATCACGCTGAATTACGGCGGTCGTTATCTAATTTTCTCCCTCGGTCTCTCTCGCGGTGGGGTGGCTGTGGGCTGCGTGACCTTTTTCACCGGAAATAAGCCTCGGAAGGATAAGAAAGAGAAAGACGAGGAGGAGGGTTAAAAAGTGCCGAAAAAAGGATCGCAGTTTTTCCCGATTGTGCCGATTGTGTTTGCACACGTTAGTCGCTCTTTCGGGCAAATAAATGATAGCCCATAACGATAGCTGCTGTTAGCCGTTCAGTACGCCGGCAATCGAGGGCGTGTGTTTTTTTCCTCTTTCTCTCTCGCTCGTGCAGGATCTCTCCCGCACGACCACTTTTCTTCCCGGCAAGGCAAGCACCGAAATCCAGAAGCGAAAGCAAAAATATCGCCCGAAGCGTGACGTTGACAGGACGAAACGATGGGCAAAGATTTACGTGCTGCCGCCCGTCGTGGCGTGGCATTGTCTGTTTTTTTTTCGGCCTCTTGTTTTTTTTCCTCTCTTCCCACCGGCGCAGGAAGAGCACAGGAAGGATATATCATATTTTGTTCCACCGCAGCTTCCTTCCACTGGGTGGGTGCGTTCGCGTACGAGTGGGCGATGTTTTTCAACCCCCGGCGGACCCTTATTGGATCGCGTGGATGCCTTTTGTGGAATCGGAAATCAAATTCATGCGTGGAGTTTCCCGGGTAGACGAGCGATGCGATCGGATAACGCACGAAACGGCGAGTGCGGATGATTTTGGCCGACGAACCAATTTCCCATGATGCTGATTGACACGTCGGGATCAATTTTATGCCCCGTCCGCGTATCGGTTCCGCTCGGAGGCGTAATGTGGCGTAAAATCTGTTCCCGTGCAAAACTAGACGCTCGCTGGTTGAAACTACTCCGAGCAACATCGGGGGAAACATTGTACAACACGTTGGCAAGGCTCGCCTGTGCGCCGGGATTTATATGCCTTGGAGAAATCAGCGCCCGCGCCCGGTTCGTTTCGCTATTGGAAGCGTCAAACTGTTGCATCTCCGGCTTGCCCGGCAGGGTAAATTCTAGCTTGGTAGCAAGGAAACCAACCGGTCGAATAACATCCCAAAATCCTCCTTCCCCCCTAGCACTCACGAGAAAATGCGTTGAAACAGACGAAAGATAAAGATGCCACCGCCCAACGTGGCCGAGGCAGCCCGGGGAAAATGAAATTTGCTCCGGCAAACGACCGTTCGGGGAACGCTGCGTGGTCCCTTAGCAAGACGCAAACAACACCGGCCCATTTTGTTCCTCTGCGTGGCGACCACACACACACGCACACAGAGCTGGCCGGAAAAGTGGCTTGTTTGAGCGATGATGGAAACATCTTTTCACCCGGCGTCCGGTGGGGGAGGGAAAAATCGAATGAATAAACGAACGAACGTCCTGCCTTCCCCTCTGGTGGAAAAGTGACCATGATTGACTGCCCCAATCCCGGTGCCTTGCCGAGGCATCGGTACGGTTGGCTTAATGAATAAATTAGCAATTTTTCCTCTCCCTTCGCCCACCCCCCCAACCGTTCGCGCACGCAATTCGCCCGTCGTCCCCCAAAAGAACGGAGGAAAATCACCACCCGAAGGACCTGTTTGCTTTGTGGTCGGTTGGTTCGGTGAAACAAAAATTGGCGTCTAATTATTTCCCGCCCAGCGCCCGTGTCTAGGTTGCTTTCGTAGCGAAGAAAATTGGCGTCGTCGTTTCCGTCGTCGTCGGGGTATCGATCGAGAGGCGAATGTAACGTGTAATGACAGGGCCCACGACGGGTGTGACATTGTAACACTTCCCCCCACCCATCCCCGCACTAATCACCGGTTTGTACGTGCCTAGTGAAGGCGCCTGTCAGCGGCTGCGGAACGGAACGAGCGGTGCGACTTCCGCGCGAATCGAAGCCTCGCTCGTCCGGCCAGTCGGCTTCGCTAGTTGGCTAGCACGGCGAGAAGCGTGCGCCCGGCGCAGCACTTGTTGAACTTGTTATGCAAATATCGCCGCCATGGCTCATCGTAATCGATTTGAGAATGACAAGACATCTTACGACGATAACGACACGGGGCGTATGTGTGTAATGGCGTTTTCCAGTTGACAAGACCACTCCAACCCGTCGCGTTCTCGCGTTCGTTCCCCCGCGCGTGAGAAGTTCATCCAGTTGGAGGCGAGCGTAAGAAGCAACATGGGAAAAAAAACCCCCTCCAACGTGATGGCAAATATTGATCCACCGGAGCAGCGACGGTGGAGGTGAAAATGATAGCCTTTCCCGGTTGGCGCATCCTCACGTATGCTTCTTCTTTTTTTTTTCATTTGCGACGTAGCTGCTCGTTAGCCTGCACGAGACGACATCAAGTGCACAGGAGTGTTAGAAACATGCAGCAGAAAAAAAAACGAAAAAAAAACCCGGAACACGAAAGGAGTTATGTCTTTTTTAAGGCCCTTTTGTTGAAATGTGAGCTCCCGGCGTGACCCAGTGGCGTTGTGACAAACGCAAAAAGAAAGCACACATCGAAGGAAGCAATTTGAGCAGCAGGCTATATGGTTCCTTTGATCGGAAAGTCAGAAAGTCTCTCCATCGCTGCACGTTTTTCATTGATCCTGGCGCTCCGTGCGCGTCTGTCAGTGTTTTGTTTGAAGCGGGGTTGTTTTTTTTTTTTTGTATGCTTCTGTGTGTTCCATGTTGTTATTGTTTCTCTGGCGCGGTGAAATGAAGGGCCCAGTGAAGCGTTCGGTTCACTTCCGGTCAACGCCACCGGTGCGTCGAAATCATTCTAATGATATCGAACGTTGCTCCCCCGTCGAAAGCGGAAATAATCAACCGAGCATAATCTGTGCGACGATCTCCGATTCTACCTGTTCCGGCATTGTCTAGAACGGTGACGATGACGCCGATGATGATGATGATGAAAATGATCTTATGCTTCATCGGCACGATTCAATATTTCCGCCCAGTGGATTCGGGCGGGGTTATTTTTACGACGAGGAAGCGGATAGTAAAACGAAAAAAAACGTACGAAAAAAAAAAAAATACACGCTAGAACGTTAATCATGCGCCCCGCTCCTTAACGAATCCATTCCGGATCGAGCGGAAACGGTGGGGCGAACGGAAGGGACGGTTTGGCGTGGCGAGACACATTAGCGAAAAATACGGCAGCCGGCCATACCCGGGAACGGGCTCCGAACGGGGTGGTTGAACATCGCCCAGAAAAGCGCGGACCGAAATACCGTTCGTTTTCTAATCCCGATGGTCTGCTTTATTCCTTCTCGCTTTCTCTCGCTCTATCCCTCCCTCTCTCTCTCTCTTCCCGATTCTGATTCCGGGATTTGACCCATTCCGCATTTTATCCGCTGATATGCTTGAAAATCGTTTTCTTTTATCATTTAAATTGGATTGATTTCCCGGGGCCGCCGGGGGCTCCCGGGTTCCAGTTTTATGCTCGTTGGCTCGTTACACACTCGCGTTGCTCGCCCATTCTCGCCCCGCACGGCGACACGCACGGCAGCACCGAACATCGCGAAAACCCCCGGGCGTGCTGTTACGTAAAGCGCCGAGAACGCGTCCGGCAGTGTGCTGCCGCCACTATCTGGTGCGCGTTCATCTGGATTTTATGCTGCGCCCCGATGGGCGGCTGGTGTGATTCGCAATCGGGCGCAAGAATTTGAACGAATGACCCATTTCGAACCCGGGCGGAACTACGGGCGAGCGCGGAATGTTCGGGCGGGGGGGGTGCTTACGAAGCTGGCCGAAGCAGACGACGATGATGATGATTATTATTATGATGGTGCTTTATACGGTCGCAATCGATCGGTTGGCCCTAAACTGTTATGATTGTTTGTGAAATTTCGTCTTAACGGTGCTTGCTTCACGCTTCATCGGAAGATTCACCGTAGCGGACGGCTCCGATGGGGTTCCGTGTGCCCACCGGGTGGGAAAGAAGGTGAGAGGGAGAGGGGGGCCCAATCTATGACATCTTGGAAAAAGGGTCTATCTATGCTTTACGAGGCTCATCAAAAATTGATTTCAACTTTTTTACGAGCCACGTTAGCGGGGTTTTTGTTTCCCGCTCACGATTTTGCCATCGGTTTTAATGCTGTTCAAACAGCCAGCGGTGTTTCGTGTGAAAGGAAATCATTCTTCCTGTAGTGGGGGGGTTTTTTTCTTTCTTTCTTCTGCTGCCCTCTGCTATCAGAAGCCTCCGGACTGAATTATGCTGCATCCTTCCCAAGGCCGTTCCGGACGAGGCGATAATGTGTTAATTGACAGCAAAGTGTATCTTCATTAAGTCGAGCCTGGCGCTCGGGCACTGCACCGCCGGGTACTTGATCTCCGCCCGTAATTGTCGTCCGAGGAGGCGAATTTCTTTGTGTGCAAACTTTTCATTCACCACCAGCAGCCGCAGCAGCAGCAAAAAATGTACTCGAGAACGTTGATTTAAGAGCGTGAAAGTGGCGTGACTGCATCGCCCGAAAACGCCGCAGCTGATGACAAAGTAATTTTAAAACCATCCAAACTTGGAGTCCACGGTGGACCGAAACCACTTGCTGATCCACTTGGACTGTGTGTGTGTGTGTTTTAGGGTGCTTGCTTTTTTTTTGCTCTCAAACAAGCAAAGTTCTGCCGCTGATGTGTTCCACCCCGGCCCGGGAGGAAACCGGAATCTCCTCGAACGCCGAGTGCGAGGTATCATCGCATCGGGTTTGCGGTCCGAAAGACAAACAGCTTCCATTTAGTTCCCGGACGCTTCCCAGCCTCCTCCTCCTCCTCCTCCTCCTCGCTGCGGTTGTCTGGGCGGGTGGGGCTCGAATTACAACTTTTTTTTGTGTCGTCGGTCGGTCGGTTTGGACATTGCAGAACTTCGAGCACAGCACTCACTTCCTGCGTGCGTTCGAGTGAAGCGTTTAATTAATTAATTAGAGAAAGATAAACACACACACACACAACCGATGCTGTCTCGAGAAGGAATCAAGCTTCGCTCGGTACAACGGTATCCGCAGCAGCGGAAAAGAAAGGTTTTTTTTTCGCGTGCTGTTCCAAAGACGAAGACGAAGAAAAATCGGGTTTCTCGGCAAATCACACTTCACTCCCTCCGGGTGAGGTCTCAGTGTCCAGAATGGGGGATTTCTTTCCCCAAAAGAGAGGGAGAGAAAAAAAAAAACTTCCCCTCGACCGGATGGTTCCGGTTGAGCGCATCCGAACGGTTCTTCTCCACACTTCTGCGAGCGTCTTGAAGCCCGGTGCTCCAAGATCTGGCGCGGTTCGCGCTGGAAAAGCACTCCGGGAGCGTACATTAGCATACGCGTGCATCTGGACCGTGTGAAGAATGTGCTCGCGGTGGCGATACGTTCGTGATTCTGCCCCGCACCAGCTTGCGCGACCCTTGACGGAGCGGGAAGCCACCTGAAGAGCGCACCACTTCCTGGAACCAGCCCGCAAAGCACGGATCCCATCTCGCGCGCGCAGTAGGGCAAGCTGTTTTATGGATCATTTGAATTTATTGTAATCCGCAATCCATCACCGGGCCGCGCGAAGGGAGAAAAACAATACCGCCTGCAAGACCGCTGGCCCAAGACGTGGAGCGTGCGCGGGCGCGGGGATCGGGGAAGGAAAAAAAAACTGCGAATTGACCTCTTTTTCTCCGAACCGTGGCACGCTAACCTCCTGGCGTGGGGCCGCATTCAATCCAGCGCGCGCCCGCACCGAACCGGGGACTGCAGACATGACACGCCGGTATGCCCGTCAGCTCTGGGACAATATAATGAAGCGTAACAGCGCGTTCTCGACGGCCCTTCGAGACATCTTCACATGGGTCAGCGCGGGTTTTGCCACTAAAGTAGGACGGAGAGGAAGACGGTGTGTGTGTGTGTGTGTGTGTGTTGTTTGCGTTTCATTCTGTTCCGCGATCGACGAGGATCGCTTACGTGTCTGCCTATCTTGCCCGCTAAATCGGTTTGTACCGTGACAATGGTTTGCCCGCGGGTGGTGCCTCGTATCTACAAATGAGGTAAGCCAGCCAGCCAGCCAGCCAGCCGACCGCTCCGTCCCATTGCCTCCATTTCATTAACCTCCTTAAGCGATCGTGGTTAATTGTGTTGTGGTTTGTTGCGTTGTGCGAGCGACGCGCCATGTCAACCTGCGCGGGAACGTTCCGCGACGATCTCGACCGATTTCCCCGCCTGGTTCCGAAGCGTAACATTTGGTTTCGATTATAGTGTGCTTGTGGCCCCGGAGCGGGAACTGGAGCGTGCCGTGAGGCAGTGAGCAACAAATATAGCTCAAACCATCCGCCGTCGTCCCGGTGGAAGTCCGTGTGTGCTGGCGCTTGTTTCCGACCGTAGCATAAATGGTCGTAAATGGCAACCATCTGGAGGGAATGTGTTTCCGACCGGCGACATTTCACAGTGACGGGCACTTGCGCACGTGTGTGTGCGTGTGTAAGACATCAGTTCCGGTAAGACATCAGTTCTAGATTCGCACTTCAGCGAAAGAGCAGCACTGGTAGCGGCGGGGATACATTCTTGGTACATTCGCGGCCCCATATTGCCGACACGCACGGCCATCGTCCGCAGTGCGTTCTTTCACAAGTCATTGGTTTTAATGTATCGCCACCGTCCCGGGCAAATGACCTCCCGGGAGGCATGGAAGTGGCTCCGGAAAGTGAATCGTAGATCAAATATTTATAATTAAAGAACCTTTCACCGAACCGCTGGAGGACGTGGAGATTTTTTTTTCTTCTGTTTTATTTCGTTAAAGGTTGGAGCAGGCCTCGTGACCGGAGGGTGTTCTGGTTCGCTCCCCGTTTTTCCGTTTTCGGTCGCGGTCGATCGAGCTCGAGCCGTACGTGTTCCACCTACTCGATAACAACTATCCGGTATCGCGTACGGGCTGTTGTAAAACGTACGTTCGTAATATGGACCGGTGGAGGGATGCTCCAGCAAGAACAAGATTTAGGTAAACTAGCAGCGATTTCCACCGGTTTGAACGAGAAGGGGAGAAAGATATCAATCATCTAATGCGAGAAGCACCGAAACCGGACTGGCGATGCTCTAGGCATCGAAAGTGAGTTTTTGTTTTCTTCGCTGCTGCCAGTACTCCCGGAGCTAGGAACACATTCCTCCTCTTTTTTTTTGTTGTTTTGTTTTTGATTTGGTGCTGTCGGGGCGATCGCTATCGCTCACTCTGGTACCCGCGTCAGGTTCGACAGCCACAGCCACTTGCTCATCACCAAGCGATGGTCAACGTTCGTTACGTTTCGTTACGCGCTTGCGGTGTCCATCACAACCGCCGATTGAGCTATGTGATTATGGAGAATTTGATGGGGATGTTTTTTTTCTTTCCCGTCCCGCGTCCCGACGCCCCTCGTTTCCTCGGGCACGAAATTAGCTCCGACGCATGATCGCACCCGCAAATCGCCTCGGCACCGGGTTCGGCACGGACGGAGGCGGAAATCGAACAGGTAAACATATATTTCGGGAATACCGGGAGGCTGCCGTTCGGGGCGCCTTTTCTCCGTCCATCAGGAAGCTTCTGGTCAACGGACCCGGTGTGCGCATGCGAGCGAAAATCCGTACGCGAACATCTGACCGGAGCGCAATTATGCACCTGATTTCCATCGGGCAGCTTCCAATGTGTGGCTGCTTCGGAAACATAAGAAGCAACAGTCACGATCGCGTGTCAAATCGGTTGAGATTTCGCTAATTCACTCTAACCGATTCTGTTCGGTTTCCGAAATCTTTAATTCCGAGATGATCAATCGCAATTAATTTGCAAGAGGAAGCAAAGAAATAGTTCGCTTATACTTCTCTTCACCTTTCTGCTAGGATATAAATTCAACATCAATGTTAATCCACTGTTTTGCGAGTACTCAGCATTGCTAAAAGGTTTCTGCTAAAGTTATTTTCCGGTGTTTCAATTTTCAACCTATCGTATGTTGTGTTTTGTTTAATTTTGTAGTTAATTAGAGTTTTTACTTTTTTTGTAAACTTTACTTAACTATAACAATTTTTAATAATACTTTTTATTAAGATGATAAAATTAAGATGATAAAAAAGCAGTCCCAGCAGGCTGGTCATGGCGTGACTTATTGACTGTTAATTTTTAAGCACGGAAATTGCCAAAGTCTGTAAATTTATTTGTTTGATTTCAAATCGGACACGTATAAATTGGGTAAGAATTTCACTGGTTTGTCTCGTGATAAATGAGCGTGTGATGAGTAGATTTGAAAAAAGCGCCTGAATTCCTTGGCTGTATTTATTCGACGTTCCTTGTGTTCCACATTTAATCCTTATTTCATGCGATCATTCAGCTATTCTACATAAGTCTTAATTAATCAACGTTTCGTGTAGTTTAGTCAGTAAGCGAACATTCATATTCATTACATGTTTGTTTGAGGAATTGTATCATTAAAAGGATTAAAATTCAAAGAACATTGCGGAAGGTATTGCTTTCTTTTTAATTCAAGTGGTACAGCTTAAAAGGGTTTAACATTTTTTTATGAAGTAAAACGAACACTCTATTTTACCTTTTCTCCCTACAACAACGCGCTGCCAGTGTTCTCACTTCGAACAGAAAATTTAAATTGTAGCCATCACTTTGAAGCACCAAGCTTGCTACCATCTCTTGACGGGACGCTCGACGCACACAGCAGTTTGCTGCGAAACGGGAAGTTTGAAGTGAATTTACCCTTGACAAATAGCCGTTAACGAGACAGAGGCGCCTGCCCGATGGTAGCACCCTCTTATTTTAGCAGTTCGCGAGCAGTTCGCCCAGCCACCGGGCGCTAATTATGTCGATCGGCCGGTACGCAACGGCACCTCCTTGCGGTGGTTTAACTATTTCGATAAATCAACAACACGCGGCCTTCCGTTTCGTTCTCGATCGCCCGAAGCGCGTCGGGATCGGTGTTATTAGCGATAATTAATTACACCGAAACAAGTTCGGTGCAGTTTTTCTCTTTCCGTGGCCACCGCGAAGACTTTCTTCCTCTGCCGGGGGAAGGGGAAGCGAATCGCACAAATGGAAAAGTATTAGAGCTAATGCCCTGTTGCCAGCCGATTCCACTCCCAATCTCCATCAACTCCTCCTTGGGTAGGGTGTTGAAGACACCAACCGAAGGGTGTCGTAACCGTGGACCACTGACCGCAAGCGGTTCGGTGTCGAAGGAGAAAAAGAGAACGAGTTTGACCCGCAAAACCCGAGCCGCCCGGGGTTAATACGATAACGGACGCGGTACCGGATGCAATTGCATTCTGCTTTCGGGCATCCGTTCGCCATGGAAGATGGGGTAAGGGAGGGCAGGATGCTGGCGTTCTGGATTGGCAGATAATCCACCGGAAACCACAAATTATCCGTTCGCCTTTCGCCGCCGTTCAAAGTGGATAAGACGAACCTGACATAGCGCTGCTTCTCCGCTCGCAATCTTCCGTCGGCGTTTGTTACCAGCAGCGTCTTCCAAACGGACGTCACCAGGACAGCAGCCAGTGTTGAGCCGTACTTTGTGTAGAACACGGCCGCAGTTGTACTTTATCCGTTCGTTGGCTGTTTGTTTGCCTGCCGTAGTTGTGGTTTTGTTTTTTGTTTTGTTTTCGGAACAACCAACCAAAAAAAAAAAACCACAACAACCTGCGGCGCTGTCCACCGCACCGAGCACGGAAAGTAGTTTCGTGAAAACAGATGAAAGAAATTTGCATTGAAAGAGAGGAAATTGAATCATAAAATTTATGCCCTTAATGGAAGAAATTCATAAATTTTCAACCGCAACCGCACCCGGACCTGAAGGTGGCCTCATTTGGCGATGGCGAAGGCGCTCGTTGTCGTCGTCGGCTTGGGAACGCGCGGCGGTACGAGATACGCACGGGATCGCTGGGAATGGGGTCCAGCGGGTAGAAGATGCTGCTGCCGAGTGGTCCCCTTTCTTCCCCGTTCGCCCGTCGTTTGCCCCGGCTCGATCCAGGTGATGAACCATCGCTTCACGCCAAACTCCGCCACGCTCCATTCTATTCAAATTTTACGTAATGCACGGCGCGAAAGGGTTTGGCCGGAATGAGCACACCGTTCCTCGTCTAACGCGCGTAATAAACATCTGCACGTTTGGGAGGAGTTATTGGGAGAGGGGGAGAAAGGGGGCAGGAGGCGTGATGTTCCGTACCGCACCAAATTCCGAAAACTGCGGCTCCAGTTGAATCTTTTCTTCTCCGGCGTAATTGAAAGAAATTACGGTCAAGCGGATCGGAGCGAGTGAGCGAACGGAGAACGTTGTCGGGCTGGAAATAGGCATCTCGAATTCCGTACCGTACCGAACCGGTGCCGGGGGTCACTATACCCCCGGCGAGGGCTGAATATGTAGGGCGAGTCCGCACGAGTGTCAGCAGCTATTTCGGTGCCAGCAAATCGCAACGCTTAGGATCGCCGAGTCGAGCGAAGTCGGAATGTTTACACTCACGTGCGGGAGGCTGTTGGACTTTTTGCTCGCTGCGTCCCCGGGGAGGCCCACGGTGCCTGGAAAAAGACATTTATGGTTGCACTGGTTGCGTTTTTACGGACGCTACAGGAAATCCTGCCCGGTTGCTGATGGTTCGGAGATTGGGACGGACCGACCGGATCGTAAAAGTGGCTCGGATAGGTGCTTTCGAAGCGAAGGGTTCCGGTGTGGATGCGTTGAGTGTTGTTGCAGCGATGCGGTTGATTTGTTGATGTACGCAAATGGTTCGATCTTCTCAAGCTGTACTTTTGATCTTGGAACATTTTTATGATCAATGATGCTGTGCTTCGGTCGTTTGTGGAATCGTTGAGGCCTCTTTCACAGGGTTTTTTTCACATAATGTATCCAATGTGTCGACATGTAAATAATTTATAATTTATTTTCTTCTCATAAAGATATTAAAAAATGAAAATAAAAAGTTCTTCCTTAAAGGTTCAGAAAATTAAAAATTGTTTTTAGCAGTGTACGTACTAGGAATATTTTAAATTTATCCATTAAGATTAAAATTTTAATATTTTTCCATGTCAGGAAATATTGCACGTAGTTAGAATAATCGTGTAATCTTTCGATGTTGCAAAGGTTTATGTTTTTACTTATTTTTTTATTTACTTTTATCGCACTGTGATTTTCAACGTTCGGAACGGTAAATTATCACAAGATAAATGTTAAATTATCACATATTTTTCATTATTTTTTTTTAATTATGAAAAGATGGAAACACCCTGATCGAAGGGCCAAACATTTTATACAGAATTCTTGACAAGAATGATTTCTTGAATTTAGAATGTTTAACATATAGCTTTACACTTTGATTTTTATTTGATCATAATTGATTTTAACTCTTTTTACAGTTTGTTTGATTTTTACATAAAAAGAAGTAAATTTCATAAAAGATGCAGGTTATATATTATTTCAAGAATATTTTTGTTTTCGTAATATCCATCCAAACGTTGAAATGTTAAAAATCTATACGCTGAAGAGTTCGTTTTCTGCATGTTTTGTTTGTTGATTGAACTGATGTAGTTGAAGATTTTAAATTTGAATTGGGCTTTTTTTCAACTGTTTGCAATATTTCAATTACCGATTGACCTTACATGAATCGAAACCCCGTGGTGAAGTTGGGCAAAACAAATCAAGGAAACTGCCATCAAGAAGCCTCTAAACAAACAAGAACATATTTCCAAACATTCCTGCTTTATTTCACGTAATCAGCTTTCGTTAATGTACCGCTCATTTCCATCGCGAACATTGAAATCAATCTTCCATTAGGCTGATGCATCGGGCGGCCGTGCAGCCGTGACCGCATTGGTGCACCTTCCCCTCCCTCCATCGTCCTCCTCTCCCTCCCCCTTGTACCTTACCGCGGCCACGATGCTTTTTGATCGTCTTACTATCCTGCAACTATTGTGGCGATCACCGTCGATGGCACCGTCGATTGCCGCAATGTTGACGATCTACTTTGTGCGCGCGGTGCCGACCGCCTCTAACTCAAACCCCCCCCCCCCCCCTCCCTTCCCATCATGCCACCAGCGACCCGGATCGCCCGGTTACGGATTGATTGGTGGATAAAATTTTCGGTGCTTTGGTGGCAATCGCGTATAGCAATATCGCGCCCCACCGCTCCAGAAGACAAGCCCGGGTTGACCTCCGACCGACCGCGCGGTGACCATTACATCAGAACCGCGATTGTGGGAAGATTAATGCGGCACCTTTTGTGGCGTGCGGTGGTGCGGGCGCTGCGTGCACACTGGTTTTGGCACACAGGATCAACCGCGGGGCGGCCCGGTTGATGAGACGCTGATGAGTCGCGGCCGCCGTGTCATCCACCAAAACCGCCACCACGCTTCAAAACCGCCACTGCTCGCCGTCACCGTTGCGATTCTTTTGCCCCGTGTTGCGCAAGGGTAACATCTTCAGCCGTCGCGGTGGGTAGCTGGGCGGCTCACCGGACCGTAAACCGGTGGAGTGGAAAGCACCCCGGCCCCACCAAAGCTACGCTCCCCATCAAGCCAGGTGTGGAGTTTATGGCACGGTTTGTTGTGCGAGTGAGATTTTAATCTTTTTTTCGCAGTTTCCAAATCCAAATCAAATTACAATCATAGCTCCAGGTACGGGCCGGTGGGGGAGGGGGAAGAATTAGCTCCGAAATGTGCGCGCGTCTTGCGGACGCCAACCTCGCCGAACCGAGGACAGGGCTGTAAAGTCAGCGAAGCGCAGCGACAGCGGATTTGTGCGGATGCGGTCAGTCAACGCGCGATAGTTTGGTACGAGTGTATGTGTTTATATGTAGCGACCGGGTCCGGTGTTACGGAGAAGCCGTCGCTTCGGTACTTCTTTTCCCGCGGCTTCGACGTACGCACGAGTAGGAGTCTGGAGGTGATGTCTTGAATATTTAATTTTCCCCGAAACGGCAAGAGCGAGAGAGAGAGAGAGAAAGAGAGGAAAAAAAGAAACATGGAATGGGCATTGGAAAATCCTAAAATAACATCAGAGAACCCGGGCCAAGAACGTTTCGAGACGAATCGGTAAAGGTAGAAGGTGTTGGGGAGGTTCGCTCGCAATGCTGCTCGGTTAGTTGCGTGGTACGTGTAGTTTTTAGTTGCTCTTTCGTAAGCGCTGCAACGCCGCACCAGAGGTGAATGTAAATTACTCCCGAATGCGTTCTTGCCGGCGATCAAGAACGTGTAGAAACGGGACCAGGGTTGGGGATAGGGATGGGGAAGAAACAACAAAGTCCAGAAGTTCGGGAGAAGGTACGCGCGATGATGGAATATAGACAGCGGCCGAACCGGACGGATGGATAGCCAGACGGGACGCGACCGTTGACGAGGACGACGGTGGGAGCCTTCGGCGGGAGTAGGGCGCAGTTGTACCAACCCCACCGGCAGACAGTAAATATTTTTCCCGTTATTTATGATTTTATTGAAGTTGAATGAATTTCTTCCAGCCCGCCCCCCGTCCCCCATCGTCGTGCTTTTCTCGACTGGATCGCACATAAAAAAAGGAAGACGCATCTTGACGAGCGGGTTTGCCTATGCGCGGTGCAGCGTAGGAATGCCTGGAGACGACTGCACGACGACTGTTTATAGTTCATACCCATCACGCGTCACCCGGATGCGTCCTTAGCGAATGTACTGCGCTTGTTTACGCCTCGGTTCTTGCCGCAACTCCGCCGCAGCGCAACGCACGGCGAACGAAAGTGTTCGACGCTTCCCGGGGGTGCGTAAAAGGTACCGAGTTTACGAGCGTGGCAATATTCCTCACGCATCCGCACCGCTCCGAACGTTTTTTTTTTTAATGAGCGTGAGGGTTGTTTTTAATAACTTCAAGTATTTGGAGAACGGTTCACGCCAGCTTATCTGGCCATTGCGGAGAGCGTCGGGCACAGTGTGCATTCTTGCACGACGTAAGACTGCAGGAGGGCACCGAAAAAAAAATAAAATAATAAAACAAATTTCATAAGCGACTCGGAAGGCAAACAGATGCGAAAAAGTTAGGTCATCGGTCAACAGCGCTTGAAGCAGGAGGAAGATTCGAGAAACGCATCGCCATCAACGCAGCTGAGCACAGCGGGACAAGACTACATATAAAATATCAATTATCGCTAAAAATGTATGATCAATTTTGTACACCGAAACCAAATTTTAGACTTTAAAAACGTACGATTTGAGCATGGGTAAATATTTAAAATTACTCACTAAAATATTGTTTTCAAATATTTGATAAATGCATCAATATTTTATATGAAATGCATGCCGACCAACACATAAAAACAAAACAAAAGATTCCCATAAATAATAACCATAGTGGCCGCTTCCACCCGTCATGATTGCTTAGTCCGGTTTCCGGTGGAATGGCATATTGGAAACTGCTGTTTATCGTACGCCACGTCGCGTCCACTGTGCCAGATGGCCCAACAAGCGGTTGGCATTATTGGAGCTGACTTGCACTTACATTACCCGAACTGAAAAGAAATGGCTCGCAAGCGATATGAGAAAAGTTTTACCGTCTTCCAGCCATCTCTTTGCTCGCTGGAAGACGGCAAGGGCAAGGGGTGTAAAAGCTGCAGACACTGCGGCAGAATTATTTACCGTCCGTGATGGTGCTAGCCCCACGTTGGCGCCACGGTCTGGTTGTGTCATCCCGCCGCCGCCGCCAGCGGCCCGATCGCTAGATCGGTTGGAAAGAAAGCAAAAACTCGCACCTTATCGCGGCAGTAAAAAAAAAAAAAAGAATTGCATCGCTGGCCCCCAGTAAGCGTCTGGTGCGAGCGGCAAAACTTTTGGCCACGCCGTTTCCTTACGTAACAGTTGGCCCTTTTTCCGCGTGGCCGTGGAATCGTCCTCGGGGGCGGGCGGGGGGGGTGCGTTGCTCCATACCGCCAAAACCCGTACGGTACCGAGCGGTCGGGCCGCCCGAAGTCACCCAATCGAAACTGACTGATGGCGCATCGTGTCGACAGCCGAGCCCGGGGAGAAGGGGGGACGCAAGGCGACACGGCGTGGCGAACGAATTTTGCAATTCCCAATTGCATTATAAATCACACCGTCCATTTGAAGCATTTTTAGCGAATGTGTGTCTGAGTGTGTGTTTGTTTTTTTTTATTATTATTTCAATCCACTAACCATTGCGCCATTGTGGTCACAGGGGCACGAACGAGCGAACGACGAACCACCCGCTGGTAGGGAACTGAACCGGAGGCCCACAAGAACAACGATCGTTTGACCGTTTGGCGGAAAACTTTAAACCCCTCCCCGTCGCCGTTTTGCTGCCACATGCTGACGATGGCCATTATTGCAATCGTGACGTTCCGTTCCGTTCCGTGCCGTTCCGATGTCTCCTCAAAACGACATGGGCGAGCGTTTGGTTTCCGAATTTCCATCCCAGCGTCTCCGTGACTCCGGAAGACAACTCGCGTGCGCAAAGAACGCAGCGGCAAGAGCGACGTTTCGAGTCGTAAGTGATTGAAGCGGGACGGTGGATGGCCGCGGCGGGAGGCAGGACGCCAATCACGACCTCACAAAATGGTACATTTTATTGCGATCCGTCCGAACCACCGGGTCCAACAGGAAAGGGCTTCATACAGGCCGGTTTGGAGCACCACACGTGTGCATCTCGCTCATATTTAGCAAATCAGCAAATGATACTTTGATCGTATTTCATCAGAACGGCGGTGAGTCATCGGACAGTACGTTACATCGGAGCGGATAAATTTAATGTCACCAAAAAAACCCGTCACGGAGCTCGGAAGCTTAATGTCAAGTGGAAGCGAGATGTCAAAATAAACGCGCCTAAGTATGACGCATGCGGCGTAGAACGCAAGCAGCCCAGCAGTCTGACTGGTCCAACTGATGAGCCACCAGATGAATGGGTTCGTTGTTAGTGCTTTATTTTGTCTTTCGCATACGTTCGCGGCTTCGGTCCCAAATTTGACCGGGTGCGTCTTGTTGGTTTCCCACTCGGCAGCGAGGATTACCTTTTGCCGGCCGCGTCGGACGTGGGCTTTTCATCCGCTTGCGAACTTCTCGGGAAACGAAGGTGACAACCCGCGGTATGCCGGTCCCGTGGGGAACGGCGCAAGACGTGCCTGTGCCGCAGTTATGCAATGATTTATTGTGCGGCCGGCAGCATTCCGTCAGCGGCGGCTTTGCTCGATTTGTGCGCGTGTGTGCGGGGACTGCTCGTTCGCTGGCGACACGCCTGCACGGTGGATGTCATCAACCGGTGGGCCGTTGTAGTATTAATTTTCTTCGGCGACCGCACAAAGCATGCCGGGAAATGAAATATTACGGTCCAGAACTCCCGGCAATCATTGGCCCCGTTGGCTCCCCATAACGATCCACACGATGGTGGTGATGAGGAAGAAAAGAAGGGAAGAAAAAACGGATTATAAATAAACTACTCTCGATCTTATCAGGTGGATCTCATTGATCGGTTGTCGCTCATACACGATCGGACGCTCGGTACGCACCGTTACCCGTAGTTAATCATAGATCCTGAACGCAGCGTTCGTTAGCCACCGGCGGGGAGTTCGATGGCCGACCCCGCAAACCCTCGTGTGTGTGATAAGTGGAATTAATTAGCTCGTTGGCGAGGGAACCGCATCGTACAGCGTTCCCGTTACAATGCAACTCCCTCGGGAAGCGGTCCGGTAGCTGACGTAATGCGTTGCCCACCGTTTATGGGCATTGCGGTCTGGCCAGTCAATGCCTGTCGACATTGTTGGGCCCGGCAGTGTTCGGACAGGTTTTTTTTTTCGAGATGGGCCCCGGTATGTGATTCGGTGCGTCGCGTGCACCATGCGACAACATGCGATCGAAACCAACACGCTGCGTACTGGGTCAAAGGGCCTCACCGTTCTTCGGTTTCCTTCGCAGTGTTGGCCTCGAACTTGACGCGATAGGAGATGGTGGACCCGCGTGCAGCACATGTGATCCGATTCGTTGCTTTATGGCAAGCTCGGTGCGGAAAAAATCGAGCTCCAGCCCGAAGGTAAACAGTCTGGCTGTGCACAAACGCTCGGCTTCCAGGCGTCCCAATGCGCTAGAAGCTACCGATTAGGAGCATTAAAGACAAGACGCAAGAAGCAAACACAGCCTCCCCGTAGACCTATAAAATTGAAACCCATTTCGTGTTCGGCTAACGGGGCCACCTAGGTGCTTAAATTAGATCCATCTGCTGCGTTGCCTCCAAGCGCTGCCTCGTCTGTTTCCACCCAACCAGTTTCCCGCTGGAAATGGGTTGGAAAGGGGCATTGGATTTTCTATGGAAAAATCGCTCCACCTACCCGGGTTGAAGCCGCCGTGGAAAAGTGCAGCAATACGTGCCGTCCGCACGCTACCTCCCCCGGCCACCCCACGACTGGTCAGTGCCCGACTGCTGGAACGGGGTGCGGCAACAGTGGCGATCCACACGCGCTCGCTTCGTGCGAAAGCAGCAAGCGGACGATGAATGTGTGCTAATAAAAACGTCACCCGCACCCGCGGATCCTACTGCAACGTAACTCGACCGTCACTCGATCGCATCGCTGCACCAATGATGCGAGTTTTGCGCCGCCGCCGCCGCCACCGATCGCGACTTTCCGCCCGCCGAACGACGATGATGAAGCACATAATACGATAATTGGTGATTCGGCCGACGGGTGAAAGGGGCTGCGGCGGGGGTGGGCATGGGAAGTGGGCACAACAAAAAAGTGCCGTAATTGAAATGAATCTTACCCACGGCCACCTCCTCGGCGAGCCCCGTTTTTTCCGGCGATCGATTACCGACTCTGGAGCCCTGTTTGGAGCGCGTGCGCGAGCGGAATGGTGAAGAAGCCGCTTCCGCTACGGGAGGGAAGTAAATTAAGGCACGAAATTCGAACGCGTGTCCGTGCGAAAACCGGAAGCTGGCGGTGCTGTGATCTATGGAACGATCGCTGTAGTTGCGTTTAAAATTTAGCAACCTCAATATTTTTTTTAGTGAGGTTTAACAACGAACTAAATGGCTGCTGCCTGCGGCTGCTACCTAATGAAGGTGGTAGTAATAGAGCAGTTCCTCCCTATCTCTTCACGATCACCGATTAACCAACGGCAGGGCTTTCTAGTACGAGCATCGGACTAACGGTAACGGGAAGAAATTCATCCACCCCACCCGCTCCGGGAAGAGCATTGTTGCAGCGGTCGTCGCGGCTTTCTCCCCTAATGCTATCAGTCCGTGTGGATCTTTCAGTCAAGTTTAGCACAACGTCAAGGCAGAAAACGGCTAGAACAATAAGTAATCATATGATGAGAGGATGATTTGTTACATCGCGATAAGGCGAGGTGTGTTCTCGCTAACGAGCCCCGGCTCGGGGAGGGTTTTCATTCATAAAGCCAGCGTGTGCGTGCGTGTGTGACGTCCGTAATGAAGGCGATAGCATCTGCTTCTCATGGTGGCAAAGCCGAACGGAACTGTTTTACTGCCAATCGCCTCGTAAACCTCGTTTGTTTCCTTTATCAGTCGTCCTTTCGGTAGGTTCGTTGACATTTCGTTAAGAACTATTATGGCGGCTTTTAAGAACTCCGCTTGAAATGGATGACAGCCTCGAGTAAGCGATTTCAACCGGGCACACGCGGCCATCGGCAATTGAGGTCTCGTGGCGTGACATTTGCCTTAAGCGCATACTTTATGCCACATGATCCGGATTTACCGTACCGCGGGACGATTGCATTGCACGGATCGAATTCTACCCTTTTCCGCGGGGTGTGGAGTTGGCGTTGTTAACTCAATTAGAGCAAAGTGGTGCGACAGCCGCTCCTCCGACCAGCCCTAAATACCGCTGCTTTCAGCGCTGCTCTTATGCATGTGCGTGCGCGGACGGTAATTCGTTGTGACATAGTAGGCAGGCAGAAAACAATTAACAATAACCAAATCCTGCAGGGTAGCCAGGTAGGTCACCCCCGGCTGCTCTGGAAATGGACGTACGAATGTCGCAAAAATCCCCAAGAACATGCTTGGTCGCCGTAAGCCAATGTTGTGTGGTAAAGTCAACTTCGCCGCCTAGTCAGAGTGTCTCCTGAATGTCCGAGGTGTCACGCGCACGAAAGCGAAAGTGTGGTGCGCAGTTGGAACATTGTTTTCTCCGTCTCATGCCACGGTGCGTTGCGTGCCGCTCGAAGCGAGCATCAATTATAGCCTGCCTGCCTGCCGCTGCAGTGTGACTTATTTGCGGGCGTAGGCGCTGCCGGACAACGCGCCGGACATCTCGTGCCCACGAGAACATGTGCGGTTTGTGGCGGGTTCTAGCCGGTGGGATTCGCGACACGTTATCCAGATTTGGTAGCTCCGTTCTCCAGTGACAACTTATTCGAACATGACAGCGATAAGTGCGAGGTGTAAGTTATTGCCAAGTGGTGAATAATGTGCAATGCAAATCGAACAGTCGGACAGGCAATCGATCGAAGCACGCTAGATCTGGTATGCGAAAAGCGTGATTGTCTTTCCAAGATTGTTACATCCACCGTGGCTGGGGATCGAAAATTGCTCCCGAAAACGCTCCCGGGCTCACGATCCACGTGCGAAGATTGAGATTGTACACGTTTTTCAGCGAATTAATTTGAGCGTTCCTTCCGAAGAAGGTTGTGCGAGATGGGTGAGTGAACAGCAACTCCTTTCACGGTGTTTTCAGGTGCTCCAAAAAACGCTCCAGAATGTCTTGCAGCAACGCAGCAACCGTTTGGCAAACTCTTGCTCGTCCCGGGAAAGCATCATCGTTTCATCTTTCCACGCTAAGAATGTCTTGCCGTACTTGCCGTGCGCACTTGGAAGGACATTTTTGGGATGGTTTGGAAGATGTTTGTAAAATACCGTGTGATCACATAATTACGATTCGTTCGACGGATGTGTGTGTGTGTGTGTGCGTCATGAAAACAGCTTCGTACTAAAAGACAACAGTGCAGCGTAAAATTGATTTCTCGGTGTCGTAGACATTTTTGGACCAATTTTGGAGCATGCCTGACAATAACTACGCTAGGCAACATTCCAAGAAGTCCCGAAATGGATCTCACTATCCATTTAAACCAGCAGCAATCGCTACACCGTACCTAATGCAATTCCAAGCTCAGTGAGCCATTTTAGTTTAATGATATTGTCACCTTCGTGGTCCGGCCGGTGGTGTTCGGTCACGTTTGGATACGCGGTCGTACTCCTCCCGGGGAGACAAAAAAAAAAACGCCACCACGCTCGCCGGTACGGGAAAATTGCAGCGAAGCTGTCAACAATTATAGGGCAAGTTCTCGACTCGCAAGCAACGGCCCCGCCTCATCCCACCCCCATGGCCCCGTTGCCATGGCAAGCGGGATGATGCGGGCAGCACACCGGGCGGACTTCGCATCCACCTTCGCAAAACACGCTTCCAGAACACGGTGCTGGCCGGGTGTACGAGCGTGCGGCAGTTGTTATGTTACCGTTGTTGTCATTCGAGTGAAAGGAGATCGACGATAATTGCCAACTTGTTTGGTTACCTCGATATTTATCCCTCCCTCCCCCCGTCCCCCCATCCTTGCCATTCCAGGCCCTGGACCCTTTTCCTTTTCCTCTCCGCTGTATCGCTATGTGCGAAATATTGTTTGCCCTGTCCTCCCGGTGCCAGATTCACTGCTCCACATTTCGTCCGGTTTTTGGTTCGGGGTAGAGTAACGAAAAAAAAAAAGAAAGAAAATAAATAAACCCTCCTCCCCGTGAACCGGGAAACGTTCCGGCAGGCATGCGCCCGATGCGTCATCGAAACGGGCACACCACCGCATAAGCAAACCGTCGACGAACTGCACCGTATACCGTTAATGATGTGTCGCCGAGGCCGAGGTGTGTCGGTGTGCGCGTTTCTATATAGATATATTCTTTTTCTGCCGTTTCTGCAAATTATCCGCGCGAAGCTGGCCCCAGGGGAGGGCCGGGCCGGGCCGCGAAGGAAGCGCACGCGAATGACGGGAACGGGAAAAACGTAATCATTGATTGGAGGGAAGTATCATGGGACACGCGAATGTGTTATTAGCGTGATTTGGGATCTCGCATTACGCTTTTATGTGTTCCCGCGGCTCACACGTCGTCACCACCGGCGGTAGGCACCAGGGTTTGCGTTTTTTTTTTTTGGTTGTTGCTGTTTTCGCGCATCTCCTCAAACTCGTCTGCATGTTAAGCGGATTTTAAACGATCGTGTTGTGACTATCGGTGGGTAATTTTTTTTTTTTCGCACCGATTACTTTGCGTCGTCTTGGACGAAATCGTACGGCCCGTCCTTTGATGACACCGTCGGCGTTTGAGCGTTCGGGGAAACTGTTCGCGGCGGCTAATTAAAGGTGTGCGCCCAACAGCCAGGACCCACACCAGCGTTCGGCGTGCTTGAGGTGCTCGAAAGTTTCGTAATCACCGAACACGGGCGAACCCGGTCGAGGTGGTTTTGTCCATCGCCATTTATGGCACTTCACTAGCACTTCATATATTTGTTAGGTCTTAATTTTGGGACCGTTTCAAGGTGCTTTTAATGGTGGTACCTCCGGGTGGCTGCACTTGTGGGCAACGATTGAAATTTTCCCGAAAGCGAACACCACTTTGCCACCCAGGAACTGGCGGAGCAGATGGCCAATTTGAGCAGGGGTACTGAATTAGGCAGGGCTTCCCAGTGTCGCCTGTCGTTTCCGACGCTTACTACGATCCAACCACTCAGTGGAGTATAAAAATAAATCAGGATATTATTTCTTCGCCTTCGCCGTCACGAGCAACACTGTGGCAAGTAATGAGAGCTGAGCTTTTTTTCTTTCTGCGCACAGCAACAAAAACAGCCCAGCTACGAAATTCCGCCTTAACGACGGGATTGTAATTGAAATAGTTTCCGCAACTCTTGCCTCACGGTCGGCCCGCGCGATGTTTCGAAACCGTGGGCGTTCCCGTGGGACGGAAGCCAGGTGCGCAGAGAACGACCGGCGGAGAGAACCACCGGTTTCGAGATAGTTCAATCGCTGCCCATGACACCTTCGAGAGAACTGTCCACTTGAACATGAGCACACCGGGTAAAGTTCGACGCCGTGAGGCACCACGTTCCGTCAGGTCCTGGTGCGGGTAGTTTTCAAGCGCCACTCGAAACCGTCCGTTCGTCCGGAGTGCCCGGTTGAGGTCGTTACTTCAGCCGCACGCCATGAACCCGGTCCAGCCGGGAGTCAAGTGGAGTCTAAATTTCGTAGCCTCCCTTCCGGTTGCACTTGCCAGCCAGCACTTGGCTCTGCCGTCCGCACGGAGTTTCCGGGGTAGGTGTATCGCTGGTTCTTTGAAACCAGAGAAGTCCAATCCTCCAGAAGTACCCAAGGAAGGCCGCGCACGAGCGTCCGGAGCTGTGTTGATAATTTATTTCAATTACTCCGCCCGGTTTTTCTCACTTTCGGTACGTGCGAACCGTGACAGGCGACTTCTTCTGCCGGTATCGATATTTCCACGGCGGCGGCAATTGAATCATCGCCGTCTCCACCGGGTGCAGCGATGCGCTTTTCTGCGCCTCTTCGCATGTCGCACGAACCAGTGTGCAGAAGTATGTGCCAAGGGGAGATACGAACGACAGCGGCAGTGCAATGATTGAGGAAGACCGACCGTACGACGAGTTCGGCGAGTCCTTTCGCCGTAATTGCTGCATCGATATCGTTTGTTTGCAGGCCGCTGACAGGCCGGGATGGTTTTTTTTTCGTTATTGTGTTTGTCGTCACTATGTGCCTCCGCCGTTAAGTTATGAGCCACACGGTCTGCTTGGCACGGCTGGTCTGGCCTGGGATATTCCGTCGCTCGAAGCGCCCGCCCGCTCCGGTTGTGCTTACCGAGATTAGTAGTGCAGGCCCGGGAAATGGAGCGGAAAATCTTACGGATGCAATCCCATCAGTGCCACGGTCGCGTCCTGGGACTGGGTAGATGATAAGCAGCAAGATACGGCTGCGCTACGAAAGAGACCATCTCCGGGAAGGCGTAATTGAAGTTCACCGGAGCGTGCGAGCCAAAGACGAGCGGAGTGTGTTTTGTCGATTAGAAGCAGATGTTTAATTTGGGGACTCGTAACAGGGAAATTGTGGTAATTGCAGAGATTTCGCCGGGATTTTATCGTTTTTTTTTTTTCTAAATCGTCGAGCTGTCCATAGTTTCCCAGTATTAAAGGAAGTTATTATGATGTTTCCAAAGCCGGTTTGCTTAGGTTCCCCGCACACAATTACTGCACCTTTCAGCGCACCTGTCGAAAGACTCGTCAATCGGCGTTCCTTCGAGACTCTGCCTAATAACTCCAGGAGCAGCCAACTCCATTGAGTATCCTCTGCACCGCAGACATGTGGCTGCCACCTTTTCAGAAGCTGTTTTTCTGTGCTCTCCAGCGCACAAATCGCCGGGAAGGCAACGGGTGGATAATAAGCTTCGTCTCCGCTTCCAGTGCAACTAACACCAACTCTCTCCCCCTTTTCTCCTCCCGGTTTCATTCCAGATGCGCGAGATAATTATGTGCGGCCGGCTTCGGGAGCTTAATCGACACAAACAATAACCACGGTATGGCGCATTCCGGTGTGTAATTTATCAAGACTCTGACTCCGTCCAATCAATCAATCAATCAAACAAGACCAGATCCGTTTGATAGGGATCGGTATCGTGAGTTTGTGCTTGCGTGTGAGTGTGAGTGTGTGCTTATAGGTGATAAATCTGGTGCCTCTTGCGGTGTTGAAAAAAGTTACGGACAACGCTAAAATAAATAAAATACACAATACTCACGCGAAAACAAAAAAAAACACCCCAGGGATGCCGTGCGGTGTGAAATGGCCGTGGAGCACCTCAAACACTAGGACCTCGTCCCGAGGAATGTCGACGTCATCGAAGTGGCCCTTCCGACATCCCGAGTGTGATGGGCTAGCCTGGTGAGAACCCGTTCGACTGTAGTGTACATGTATGTGTGTCAGCAAAAAATGACTTCAAAGTGCTCAGTGGCATCTGTGTAGAAACCTAGGTGGACGGTGTGTGCCTGAAAGCGTTCGTCTAGAAGACTTCTTAAGGGAGTGAGTGAGAGAGTGATTGGTGATTGAGACCCGCAGAAAGGAGCAAAACCGGCGACAAAATGTATTGCCTGTGCCGATCGTCGAAAACCATCACCGTGCGGGTTGTGCTGCTGGACGAGACGGATTTTCTCCACGAGCTGCAGGTACAGTACACCCCAGTTGGGTTTCCTTCCCTTCAGCTAGGCGCGCTCGGTACGAACCGGAAGTGGCCAGATAATTCGTGCTTCTTCGCACGCGGACGCAAGCTGCATGTTAAGAAACCGAAAAACCCAAACCGAACCCCAAAGCCCTACGGCGAACGGAAAATTGAATGGAAATTGAGCTCGTTAACAATCGGCACCTGCAGCCACGGTCAGTGCCGGTGGGCAGAAGTCATCGCGCCCCGTGCCATCGACCCGGGGCGGGAAGCTCGCTGCGGGTTTAGCCGTTTTACTTCCACCTCTTTCCCCTCGTCTTCCCCAATGCACCCAGCGCCCCGTAATCGGCGCTGCGCCATCTTGCCGGCGCACCTGCGGGAGCGGGATGAAATTTATTCGAATTGAAAATCAAATTTATTCAACCCCGTACAATAGTTATATTATCGCCTCATTGTTCTAGCCTCAAGACGGTGGCCGGTGCCGTCTTTGCCATCCCGTGCCCGTGGCGACGATCGTAATTTTCGTGTGCCGCTTGCCCACGTGGAATGTGTCGTTCGCCCGCAACGGTGGCGGAATTCCTACGAGAGCTGCGAAATGAATAATCCACCGCCACCCCGAGTCGTCCCGAGGCGACCGTGGACGGGTGTTGAATCCTGAATTCAATTGTGGCCACGTTACTCCGGGCGGCCCGATCGATCGGTGGCGATAAACGCGGTTCGTGGTGGCTCGCGAGGCACGGAATATGAAAAGAATATTCTCGTGCCGGTCGAAGCGGCGGCTCGGACCGTTTAGTATCATAATGTTTAGTACTGAGTTGGTACAGAACCGCTCAAGGAAAGGGAACGAAAAACTTATCAAAACTATACACCCCATCGCACGTTAAATCAAGCGTGAAGGTTAACCCGCGTCTAAAGTAGAATGCTCATCCCGGGACCGCGACCGATTGTAAGCAGCAGAAAACTCATTACTTCGGTTCGATTGTACGTTGTTGTGATTGTTTTGTGCTTCTTTGTCTTCCTCTTCTTAATCAACCACCCTATCCCGCGACCCGATCCGGCAAACGGCCAATTAAAACCCGATCGCGTTGCTTCCTCCCCACCCGGTGCGCGAGACGAAGCGCGAAAAATAAAGGCGTCCTTCACCGGTGTCCCGAGCGGTTCCGCTGCGTCGATAAGCCACTGGCGGAAAAGCGATTGCAATTTACAATTGTAAAATAAAACTGTTCTCTTTCTGGTGGTGGTGGTGGTGGTGTGTGTGTATGTGCCCCACCGCTGGCTGGTTGTCGATTTCGATCGTAAGCGATTGGAAGCCGAAGCTCATCGACGGTGGCTAAGCACAGCGCCTGACCAGTACCGTGCTGGAAGTGTCTCCACACAGAGGACGCAGTGTTGGCGAGTGAAAATTATGTGTCTTAAATTCTGGCCCGGAATGGACTCGTTAACAAGACCGTCGCGCGGAGCGGACGAGCGGGAATGAGCCACTTAAAGGACCGGTGTAGTTTACAGGACTTTTGCCTACTTTATTGTCGTACCGCTGGCGGCGCTCGGAACCGAACGTTGGAAGCGCGAAAATTGCACTCGTGATTGTGAAATGCCGTTCGATGGGATGGGTTTTTATTTCTGCACTCGAAACGGCTCCGTTTTAGCTCCAGCCCAGGCGAACTCGTAAAGCTTGGGTTGGATAATGGGGAGGTGTAGAGAACCATTCGTTCGCCCTTGTTTAAAAGTTATAAACATTTAATGGGTACAAGGAATATTTCTGCTCGGAATGAAGTTATGGCAGAAGTTCCTGTTCATTGAAACGATATTAAACACAACCACTAAAGTACAAAGGGCTTCAGATCCGGTTAATAAACCACACCAGGACCAACGGTGGGATCCTCTGCCACCCTTCCCTCCTCGCCGCTGTATCCTTTGTCAAACAAACGGATGCGGATAATGGAACGGATGCGGTCCAGGGCAAACTTTTACCTCCCGCTTTGTAGCGCCCCAAACGCCTCGGCATCGGCCGTGAGGCGTTGTACGTCTTCAAGATGAATGGTCCCGGTAGGGTTTTGGCGCGGGTGGGCTGGGGCCGGATGACGAAGTGGACGCAGGGTCGTCGTTTGTTCTCGCCCATGCAAAACACCCAAAGTTTCCGGGTGAGCAGAGGATGGGGATGAATTATTAAGACCCCCTGCGCTACTTCCATAACTCACCCGCTTTATGGCGTTCCGAGCGAATGGCTACTGTCGTCGGTTTTTCGAAAGCGCCTCGGTTCGATTCCGTTCGAACGGCAGGCAATGCGGTGAGGCTCGTGTCTGGTACGTAAAAGCAGATTAGGATTCAAGACATCGTGTGTGAATTTGCCCTTCCAACACACAGAAGTAGTATTGTGACTTAAATTTCCTTATACAATTTTCATTAATCTCGGTGGAGCTAGTACGCAAACTAACACCATAAAGTAGTGGTGCGCACTTAATCGCTTAATCGGATCTGCGCGGCGCCAAATGCTGTGCAAAAGTGGGACAAGAAATGAAACTGCATACCCCAGTGCCATAACCCGGACAGAACGGTTCTCACCACCCCACAACAACCAGCCAGGGATAAGCGAACGGCTGCCGAGCTTAGCGCTGTTCCAGTTTATTCTTGCCATTACCAACGGCTGTTAATTAACGGCTGGATTATGGGTTTTGGCATCTTATTTACCGCTGAATGGGGAAAAAATGTACCCCGTATCCGGTCCGGCTAAAAAGCCATCCCGTGATACATTATACGGTGGAGGCAGCTTATGGCACCCGAGAGCGAGCGGACAGATTCTGCCGGAAAGACAATGGACAGCCTTACCAACAATCGTATCGTAAAATGGGTCAAATGGTCGTGAGAGCCAGCACCGGGATAGGGATGGCTCTTTCGAGGCAGCGTCTTAAGTAGGTGAAGGCTACGGACTAGAAAATTGAAAACAATAATCATAACGCGACGCTAAGATGGTGCCTCGGTGAAATGGGAGTGGAACTTATATTATTGTTTTCCTTTTTCTGTGTACTATTTCACACGTTTTACGGTGGTTTTGTAGGAACCAATGGTTATATCTTTATCTGGTTTTTTAATAGTTCTGGAGACTCCATTTGGAGTAGGTTTTTATTGCTCCCTTTACAATTACAGTATTCAGCAATGTTAAATTAAAACGCGTTTTCCAAGTCCAATTTGGATGTTTTTGCATTTACATTGCGATGACCTGTTATTGCGATGACATTGCTTTATATTACATATTATTATAACTTAGTCACGGATGTGTCCATATTCTCACCACTATGCATTCGATTTTTCCTTTTAATTCTCGAATGTCATTAACGTTTTGTTTTCGTAACTGTGGAAATTTGGTAGATATAAATCATTAGCGAAGTTACTTACTTAAAAAATGTTCTATTTTTACTTAAACACGAAAAAGGTATTTTGATATCTATGCATATAGTATTCTACAGCCAAGCATTGAAAGGAGCAATTGAATCGCATAGTGGTAAGAACACGGACAAATCTGTGTCTAAGTTATGTAATGCAATTTAATCGAAATAAAAAAACATCTAAATCGAAAAAGCTAAGAAAACCGTGTCATATTATCATCCCTTCAGTCTCGTGCCACATTGGATATACACCTGGTTCTGATTTAATCATATACCTGTGCTAGTCTTGCACCATGAACTTACTTGAGATTTATGAGAAATTTTCAAAATGTTACAAAACGCTGAAATGAGAGCAAAATGTATCTGGCTAAGTGCATCGGAATGACTTCTGCCGCTACACTCCAACTATCCATATACCTTAAGCGGTCATGGAATCTGCACCTAGCCCCTAGCTGCACCATAACCGATCGTGCCGAACTGATGCCGAGTGAAAAGTGATACAATTGCAGTTCGCAAGAAAGCGAACCGGTATATTGTTTTCGCCCGAGACCTAAATCGCAAACACTTTCCACCGCGATAATTAACTAACGATGCGTCCGCGTCGGCTGGTACGCTCTAAAAGTGAGAGGACTCATAAGGCGGCTGCGTGGCCGATATGGGTAGTCGCTGCATTCCGCACGGTTGCACCGCCTCGGTTGGATGGCTCCGCCACCGAACAACGAATGAAGGAATCGTAATCGCTTTCGGGGTGAAACCCGCGTCAAGTGAAGCATCCTCCACGTGTTTCGCACCCGTCGCCCGAGCGCCAATTAGCTCGATCGCGATCGCCACGGCACGCACGCCTGATATGCATTTAATTTTTCATCACATTTGATTTTCTCCTCCCAGCAGCGGCTAGGGCTGCTGGCTACGGGATGGGGCTCATTTTTCACTCTTCGGTTCTTCGTCGCCCAAAGCGTTTAATGAGCCGTGGGTCCCTTCATCTCACAACGGGCAAATCAAACACTTCAAACGCGCTCACGCGCCACCAGGTTTTAACGTTTTCGGTACCGAATTCGCTGCAAACGTTAATTATGCACGTAGCGCTCGCTCATTGAAATCACTTCATTGCATCCAATCGAAAATTATCGCTCCAGTTCGAGAGGCTCTGTTCGGTGCGCTATCAGCAGGGATAGTTTAAAGTTAAAGCCTTTTTTCAATGGACAACCACTTCCATGCGCATGAACAAAAAAAAAAGTTCGATTTTCACTAATTACATTCGAAATGCGTTTTATTTATCACTTGATCGAGACGGACCAGCGAGAAGGAAAAAGTGACCGTGAGGTAAACGTTATTTAAAAAATCATTACCTCGTTTATAATGCAAATTTAATTTTTTGATCCAGTCCAACGCTGCCACGGAGCAAATGCAGGTTGCACTAAGTTGCATTTGCCAACGCTGCAGCCGGCGTAGAGGTGGGTGGGTTGTGGTTTTGTGGTTGAGAGGTGGCCCATTATTTGGCGTTGGACGCTGCGGTTGATTTTATGTGATGAACTGACCGGCATGGTTGGTGGTTGTGTGTGTGTGGGCAAATAATTAAATCATATTTGTTCTGGCTAGCTGGGCAAAGTACCACCGGGAGCCCTTTTAACGGTTCGGGCATTAACATGAAAAGCAGTGCAAGTACAAGCCATGGTATTTAAAATGGTATATAATTAATCTGCAAAAAATAATTCGGGGTCGTTAGAACAATTCTATTCGAAATATTTAATGTTTTGCTAATCGAATCTTCGTTGACAATCGCTTAAAAAAGTTATTTTAAAGACGAGCTAAAAACCTTTAAAAAGACTAAATTACTTTGCAAGTAATAAATTTTAAAATATTCCACTGACATCAAGCATTTCATCTGCCCATTTTCCATATATGAAAAATCACCTTCGAATGTAGCTTTATTGTCCTTTATTGGTACCACCGTACAAGCCTTGCCGGGGTGATCAAATCCGGCCTGGTCGCAGTCCGCCCCAAACGCGAACCAGGTTCGGAATTTGAATATTTTATCTTGCCCTCCGCTCGACCTTCACTCATCAATCAACGCGACCAGTCCGGCCGAGGCCTAGAGCGTTCGCGAGATCTCGTTCGTTCTACAAACGCGGATCTTATGAATCTGAATAAGTCATTCGAGAGCGACCGCATGCGTATGTTTCAAAGCGATCGGGAGGGGTTTTTTTTTATTGTATTTCGCTCTTAGCGCTTCACATTGTTCCGAGATCGACGCTTGCTTGCTGCGAACGAGCATCACTGTCGGAGGTGGAGGTCGAGAAGCATCAACCATTTTCGCCGGAATCAACGGAATGCTTCACATTCACCCCCGAAGAGAACGGGTGTGAAGGAGATTTGTTTGAACTGAAATCGAACTTGCCCGTTCGAAAGGTAATCGATTCTTCGGGCTTGAATACGGCATCCGAGCCAGGCGAGGAAAAAATCAAACCGATGCCACGGGCGATAGTGACGAACTAGTGCGCTGCCCGGTCTAGAAGAACAAAGATCGATGACCAGTAGTAGCGGGCGAAATGGAGTTGCGAATAAAAAAAAAATAACCCAAAGGCAACGCTCAAAACAACAAAAAAAATGGGAGTATAAAGTTAAATAAACCTTCCACTTCTTCGATCTCGATTGTTGCCCCGCGTTGCGGTGGGAAATAAAATATGCACAAGCGCGGGCCCGCGAGATGAATGGTTTTTGGAAGCGGGTAGCAGGGCTGAGAGCGCCTAGATTGCGTTGATGGACCCGATCGGAGATGTAGCACAAAGTCCGTCCGGCAAGGTTCCGCTTCGGCGGACGGGAAAATCCCCCGTCCTGGATTGTACTTTTTTTTTATCAGCCCGTTCGCCCAAGGCCTTAGGTTACCATTGAAAGCTGAGCTTGCGCTTCTTCAACCAATTGTACACGAAATAAAAACCTATTTATCTATCATCACACCAAAACCACACCGCCAGCCTCGGCTCAATTGGGCCTTCGTTCGTTCCGGGCCGCATTCTATATGTCAAGCGCACTTTGGTTTTACTTTTATAGCAGCGACCGGTACACATACACATAATCACACAAAAACCGACCGTAGAAACAACGCTCATTTCGAAGAGTGTTTTGCCTTTACCCCACATTAAAGCCAACCCATTTTGGAGAGTGCTTATTTGCGTGCGTGAAGATAAACGGCGAGGTCCGACGGTCGACTCCGCGCACCTGTGGTCAGGGTCGCGGCTGTTTTCTTTTTGTGACTTGCACTTTTCTTCGCGAGGTGTGCTGTTTTTTCGTCTATCGAGTTATTACAGCACGCTTTTTGCTTTACGGTAGGCTTGGGTGGGTTTTTTTTTGTGGCCTTTTATTGAACTTATTGCTTCCTATTGACGCGCACGAAAGTAAGCTTACGTCTACGTGCTGTCAATCACATCTGGTGATGGTGGAGATGAATTTCGCTTTCTTAAGCATGGTCAAGCAGAGAGCACACTAGGGGAAAAAAATGATTATTTGTACTGTCCTAGAAAGCTACGCTTTTTGGTGTAATTCATTATGTTAAAACTTGTATTTTTATTTTAGATAAAAGTCAATAAGGAAAACGCATGTTTTTTTTAAAGAAATCAGTACATGCTTTGAAAATGCTAATATGTAATAAATTGAAAACATTTTTGATATTAGTAGCGATTTAATTTCAGTGGATCATGCCAGCTTTTGAAACCATGGAAACTATGGAAACTAAAAAAAATAGTATCCCAGAGTACATCCCCATTTGCCAATTTTTACCGGTTTTAGATAAATCTAGTTTAAAATTAGCTTTTAGATTTAGTTTGTAGTTTAAAATTAGTTTTGAATCTAATTAAAAAATAATCTTAATTTTTCTAATTTAAATAAAGCTAATTTTAAAAATTACATCCACGTAAGAAGTTTTGAACAAACTAATACTAGCAATTTAAACTCGTAATTTTATTAAATTGATTATTTTCACTATTAATAAATAATTATAAAATAAACTGTCGCTAAAATGCTTAAACATGGTCCTAGCAAAATGTAAAGTAGCATAATTGCATCCAATTTCAGACGATCTAAAGTAAATTCCATTTACAGATATTAGTGTATTTTTCTAGAAATTCAACTCTCAGCTAAAAGATTACATATAAAATTTGTTACGAAATAATGTTTTTACTGTCATAAGACAAATAATATAAACTCAAACTGGTAGTATGAGCGTATGATTTGTATGTAACAATATTTAAAATATAGCCCTATTCGCATTCGAAACTATCATGCTGCAAGTGCAACAAGTCACCCTTACACACGTTGGCGCACCCATCCCGACGTGATGCGAGCATCGAAATTTATGCAAACACAATTATGTGAACCAAAATGAAATTAAATTAAATTTTGTCGTCCCATCCACTTTGGAAAGCAAGTTGGATGCCATAAACAATAAAAAAAAAATACTTAAAAACATTCACCTCGTACTAAAAACTCTAGCGGAAACAGAAAAATCACTGCACTCATCCGTAAGCACTAATAAAAAGGAAAAGGCGCAACAAAAGGCGCAAAAGCTTCAAACCCCCCTGCGGCCAACCCCAATCCAGTACGTCCGGTGCAGGAAACGGCGCGCATAGGTCAAGCTCGTTATGTGTTGCACGCCGTCGACTGCATGTCGACTGCAACTTTTATCGTTATTTTTATTCCCCTCCACACACACACACGCGCGCGCACACCACCATTGTGGGACGGTGTGTGCATGTCGCTGACTCACCGACCATGTCCTGTCAGCAGCATCAGCACAGTCGGTGGCAAAGGAGGGTAAGGTTCCGTACGAGCGAAAAGTTCAAAGTGAGACTCGGACTTGCTCTCGGGTCGTGGTGATGAGTGGTGATGTTGCCCCGTGCAGGCAGCTGGCCCTTGGGACGCTGGCCAAAAAATGGGCTACGAATGTTTTCCGGTCGAGTCGGAATGTCCACTGCCAGCATCTGCTGCTGCTGCTGCCATCATGCTTTTTCGTTTGCCGTGATACACCATGTACGCCCCGTATCGGAATGATGTTCTAACCGTGTCTCCAGCGGACTGAGTAACCAGCGTCGAAAGGCAGGCTTTCCCGATGGTGTGAAGCGTGTCCGAACTAGCGGGGTTGAACTCTTGGCACGGCCATTGCCTGCTCGACCTGCCCGCAATGCCGATGCTGGGAAGATATTTCCATCGGCGATAGCAATCTCAACTTGCCGGCGCCAGAAATCGGTGCAGCAAAACTATTCTCCGTCGAGAAGCAACATGAAAAACGACGCACACTTGCACACACACACGCACCAAAACACAATGCTAATTCATTGTTGGGGCAGCGGAAGGGTTTTTCCCTATCGCCCGGTGCCAGCCAAGTGCCGGGCTCACCGAAAGCGAGCGAAAATAAAACCATCAACACTCTTTGCCTGCCTTCTCGCTCGCCCTATGCATTGGTTGATAACGGCCCGTCTTCTGCCCCAGCCCAGCGAATGGGATGTATGTGTGCTGGGAGTTCTTTTTATTTCATTAAAATTTGTTTCCACACGCCCCATCCGGCTGGGAAGGAGCCGGCCTGAAACAATAGAGCCAGTGGGTAAAGATAAAGCCTAATGATTATTTAATTTCTTCCTCTCCTGTTTATTGACTCGAGGCCCGTGTGGGTGAGGAGCGACCCGGCGACCCTCTTGCTCAAAACCGCCGCTTCTCCGTGGCACGATGGGTGTGTGTGTGTGTGAGTGCGAAGTTACGAAGCCGGCGCTTCCTGGGACTTTTTGCGGGCGGAATATTGAATATAAATAATGTATCACACAAAAACTCACCCGTGCATGAAAAGTGCCGATGATGGAATATTTACGACCCGGTAAGCATCGTATCCAATTATTGCCGAGCGCTTATCCTGGTGCTGCAGGATACCCGCCCCCCCACCCCGTGGATTGGTCGTATGCTAAACGGTGCCGGTTACGAAGCATGTTTACATTTGCCTTGATCCTCGGTGCTGCGGTGCTTATCACGGTACGATGAATAACAGGGGAAAGCCAAGGCGGTGGAAAGACAAGGATTGTTTCCTTTATATGTCTTTGTTGAGCGAAAGGTGGTGCACCGAGCCGGAAAAGCTATTTAAATGAAGTGAAGTAGTTTGATTAAAAAACATCAAATTAATTAAACACACGGGCCGTCGTAGATAAGTCTCGTCTTGCAGGATAATCAACAAATGTGCCGGAAAATTATGTTTGTGCAAATGTTTGCTTTCGTTCCAAGAGTATACAGCACACATGACAAAACATATAATTGAGCGTTGATTAACTTTTGTATGGAGTTAAATGGTACATTGAGGTGTCAATAAGGTAGGTACATCATGCTTTGAACGTAATTTTCCCTCGCAAATTGCATACTTTAACGCCAAACAGTGTGATGCAAGCCGTGTCAAGACATGCAGCGATTTTAACGGCGCGATTGGCAATCGCTAAAATTGACAGCAATCCGCCAAATAACATCGTCAATCGCGCTATATTCCATTGGTGGCATGTATAGCAACTGTCAAATTGGTAATCAGCTCAAATTTGATAAGTTCCATTGTTCCCGTTCTCGTAAAAAAACGCAATCTACGTTGTGAAAATGCAAATAACATTTAGTAATGTGGCGACAAATAATTGTTTTATTCTATTCTCGGTCATGTATATAAACAAACACGACAGCACGCTCTGGCATTTTTGTTCAGGTGACAGTACACTACTGCAATTAGGAAGTAACTGATGTGAACTACCTTTTACGCCATTTGCAACACCAAAATCGTTAATCGTCTAGAAACAAATTCAGATAGATAAAATGAAAGACGTGTATGTTGCAGAATGTCTTATTATAAGCCACATTTTCTGTATGTATGAAATGATGTAAATATTAGAAATATTTCCACAGTGTGTTTATATTTGTATTTTTTTATTTGAAAAGGAACGTCTTGACCGTTTTGCGATTTCTATTTCTATAATAATCTTCTTACATACCTGTAACGAATTGTACGGGCTAATTTATGCCAACCCGTCTAGTTGTTGATCGCAAAAGCGTTCATCATCGTGATAAAATATGTCACAATCACACACCAAACCCCAGCGCCGGCAGCAAGTGTCTGGTGCGCGCGTTCTATTGTTGCCCAAAACGACGGCCCATCCTACGGTGGCAGCAAACACAATCCACTCCGCGGGTGGTTAAAATAATAACACCATCCACCATCGGCCGGCCCATGGCATTCTTCGCCGCTGGCGTGAATCAAACCATGCACCCGCGGTGCTACCGTGGGATCCGTTTCCGCGAGCCGCCGGCCTAGGAGGAGCGCGTAGGAAGCGCAAATGACTCTTACGTAGGAACAAAATGGGCAAAACATGCGGCCCAACGGTGCGATTGTGTAGCGCGGCAGTGTCTGCCGGCGTATCTCCTCGCCCCGCGCCTTTCATAAGCAATCATTAACAATTCAAAACAACTACATAAATTATATCGCAAAAATGACAACCCGCCGGAAGATAGCCGGGACCCACACATGCATGCGAATAAATCGCACCATGAGACCATGGGTTCGTATCGTAGTAGCAGCGGTAGAAGTGCGCCAAGCATAACTAGCACTAGGACTAGGACAGTTGGAAGGAGTTTTTGTTCAGCATTTTATTTCGGTTGTTGACTTCCGTACCGACACGAACATGTAACACACATACTCACGCGCGGAGTCGCAAATCCCCATTTGTCAGTACACTAGGGATGCGACTTCCATTAGCCTCGATTGTCTGGAATGGAACGCCAGTTAGGTCCCAAAAACAAAACAAACAAACAAAAAACACGGTAACACAAACTACAGGCGACAACAACCTCTGTGCGAGCCCAGTTACATCCATCGCATCGCGTTCACCCTAGGGGTTGTACCACCCACCGCTGGGTGGAGAGAAGAAAAAAAAACACACTGTGACGAGTGTTAACGTTGGCAAACAGACAGGCGGGGTTCGCGCGCGCGACGGTGACAGTGTACATTTAGATGATGATGATAGGCAACAAGCACTTGCGCGGCCTGAGCCGGAGCTTAAAAGCCCAGCCTCCCGGGACGCGCTGGTTCGCTCGGTCGCCTGGGCGATGCTCGGCCGAGTGGTGCATAATGACATGAAAACATTTTCAAATTTTCGGAACTGCAACGAGTGGGAAATGTGAAGATGGGTTGCAGGATTTTTTCTTTTTTTTTTTTGCTGTTTTGCTAGAAACGCCAGAGCGACGATGGCGAATGTTGGACCACTCAGGAGTGCATCTACCTTATGTCAGGTAACGTCCGGTTGAGTAGGTAAGAGCATTCGTTGGGTTCGCTGGATGGATTTAAAGGTTTAAGAGAGGATGGTCACACGGTAGTGTTCAGTTGACATCCTGCACTAGAGGGTGGTACGATTGTGTAAGTTTTTAGCATCCAGAACATGGAGTGAAAAAAAATTCATAACAGGACATCACGACAACGTATGTCCCACATAGGTCTTAATATTTTTTTAAGACGTGAAGAAAGATATTTTAAAAATATTAATTTTATTTAAATTTAGAGGAAATTGCCTGTTCGTATTACGAACGATAAAAAAACACTTCATCTCAATCGGAAATCGACATTAATTTTCCAATATTCAAGAAATGTAAAGCCTGTTGAAACGAGATCTAAATAACTTCATTGTTGATCAGATCATATTTCTTTCCGATCGAGTAAGTTATTAGATTAGCGATTGCCCTCTCCCCTTAATAAGGGCAGGTTAATTCGGAAATCGCTGCAATTACAGATGATAAAGTAGAGTATAACCTGCCCGTACCAGAAACGGGTTACATTGCACGCAACGCGGCAACAACTTCAGGACCTCCCGCCGACAACGCTTAATCCGTGTCGGGCGCGATCACAACAGCACCGACATAATATAATCCATCGCATTTGTATTCTCCCCCCTGTTTTCCCCCACTCCACGGTGGTGCCTTGTGGGTTAACGAGGAAAAATAAATAGTACCCTTGCCCCGGTCAGAACAGAAACCGTTCCGTTCGTACGTACGTGGCGCTGGCGGTTCTACCAACGGCGATCTTCAGCTGCGACGACGGTCGTAATAAAATGGTATAAACAGCGATAATAGCTGTCGATTATAAGCGATTTCGTATAACTTAATATCGGCAATTATCATTCGTAATTATGGTAGAACACACACACACATATGCGTCCCACTCTGCCCCGCGCCAGAACCGGATAAGCGAGGAACTGGGCAGAATCGATGGCTAGAACTTGCGCACACGGGGCCAGCGGTGCATTCGAAATGCAAAAGTGCGCAATTTTGCAGCGTGCGGGTCTGCATATTAAACAAGACAAGAAGCGATTCTTCGCGCGCCCCGCGCGACACTGGTAATCACGGCCGCACAATCATTGAATAAAGTTCGGTTAATGAGCTATAATTATCCGTCCCCTGCCGGGCGTGGAGCGCCCGAGCACAGTACACCCTGGGTGGATTTTCCCTTCCAACTCGATTTACTCCGCGAGAACGAGAGCGGTCGTTGGTGGAACGTGATTTGATGAACTGCGGTTTTGTGGATTCCGGGTGGCTGAAGGGCGCCGGGCGAGGGTAGTGAAATTGGTGCGGAAAATCACATTATTATTGACGGAAAATTGGTGCCGTTAGTGGTTGGGATAATCATCACCGGTACGCGCAAGGTGCTGCTCGAGTGTCGAACTTCGGTTGCGAAGAAGTGTTTAATTAAGTCGACACACATACCCAAGCAGACGTTCATCCATTCCAAACCAACGCCCCGTTGCTAGGGCGAGCGCTAGAACCCACCCTCCTGCTATCTGAGGCGTCCCTTGGCAAGTTGTCGCCCCCTCGTCTGCACCACTTTTATGGCCACGCTTTAGCTCCTAAAACGGCCGCACGCTACAGACTGCCCGCTAAACGATAACTCATTAGTTCTGCCCAGCTTCCCGCGGACAAAGGTTAAGCCTGCAAGCTTTCTCTCGTTACACCGCACGTATATCGAGATTTCCGAATTGCAAGTGCACGGCACGGCATGAGTCACACTCGTCCTATTTTCCCGGCCGCAACGTCGCTACCATTTATAACCGCACCAAATGTCGAAGGTCGCCGTGTGATCGCCGTAAGTCGTTTGAAGTTAGTGCCACTAGAGATGACGCCGGACTCAACTCTCTCACGATCCACAACCGACACGGCCGTTCTTTCGTGCCGCTGTCACGGGGCTTGCGTACCCGCGGACGGCTTGTGATTCTTCACCCGGGGTTTTTTTTTTGTTGTTTGCTCGTTCCATTCAAAGTGCCATTCCCTTCGGGATCCCCGGGCCCGTTGATGGCTTAATTATGGAATTGCACCGCACAGCCCTGCCCTTGGTGCGGTTATGCCGGATGTAGATTGGCAGTGTGAGCAATCGTATTGCATCGCATAATTTCATGCCCTTTTTATTTCGTTTTTTTTTTATCACCACCAGTCGCTTTTACTCACTCTGCGGCCTCGTGGCGGCAAACGAAAAAAAAAACGCGAACAAACTGACACGCCGCCATTCATCGCGCGAAAAGGGCCACAATGGTGGAGACATGCAAATGAAGAATTGCATCGGGACCGGCACTCTGGCGCGACGTACCTTGAACTCGGCGCGAAGGTTCCCCCCCCCCCCGCCTTCCGTGTCAGCAGCCCCTCGTTCCACCCACAGGCAACCGCATTTGTTTTCAAATCATCCGTACAACCGTTCCAGCGCCGTTCGCCGCGGTGCTCATTGCCCAGATTTCCGGAAGGCAGCCCGGGCATCCGGCGAGCGAGTCGAGTTTTTCGCGCCTTTTAATTGCCGCCCGCCAGCGTGTAATGAATGTGGTGCTCCCTTCGACACGGGCGACCAGCATTATTGTACACAAAATCCAGTAACCGATTGTCGGCTCGTATCGGTAGTCCCGGCCGCTCGATGGAGCACATGGTGTGCGCGTCGCGTACGCGAGGACTTCATCCGGCTGCTTTGCCTCGCACGAGGGGTGTGAATTTACAATTAAATTATGTGTTTGAATGCACTCTGTTTTCCTGCGCGTAATTAAATGTTTCCTTATGCAAAAGGCGCCCTGCGGGAGAGTGCGCCATTTCTGGCGTTGTGTCCTGTGTTTTTGTGTGTGTTGGTGTTTTTTTTTGTTTTTATTATACCGTCCCCGGCATTTATTGTCTTCAGTCAAACGCACAGAAAAGCTCGTACGAATGATAAGGAACAAATAAATCGTGACTTTAAATATGTTTTTTTTTTTTTCGGAGCGAAATCGTTAAAACAGCAACAAAACAGCCAAAACGGCTTGATCTAATCGCAAACAGCCATTTCCATTGGAAACACTTCATTTGCACCCCGTTTAGGCTCAATAAACTGTCGGTTTTCTTAATCTTTTCGCTGCGCTACTGGAAATGTGACATTAATGACTAAGTTCGCAACTTGTTAATCGCCCCGAAACGTACCAGTTTCGGTCAGCCTTTTCAATCAACCGCTGTTCGTAACATATTTGGGAACGTTTTTGAGCTTTCGAACCGGCGGCCATTACAAAGTGCACAAAGGATCGTGATTTGATAGCTACGAAATGTGATCGTGTGGCCGTTGCACTGTGCGGGCGGGTCTGGACATAAATAGTTGTATTTTAACATTTTAAATTCATCATTTTAAGGTCATCTTTTTATTTTTTTCTTTAAGAAACTGGCTAACTTATAATGTGTGTGTGTTTTTTTTTTCATATTTACCAGATCTCGTTAGTTTCTTTTTATTGTTGTGTTTGAATTTTTAATTTTTCATAATTTTTCATCGCGTCTTAAAAGACGTTTTTATTTGATTTTGATTGTTTCTATTTCTTTGTTTATAGTGTAATCTGTGATCCTTGTTTTCCTTTAATGTATTTTCTTTGTCTTATCGATTGTGTTTTATGGTTTTTATGTTTTTTTTTATTAGTTTAAAAATTCGAATGAAATAAAATGTTAGTATTAAAATGCCCATTGTGCGTCAAAATGGTCCAGTTTAAAGGAGCATGCTAAGCAACCACACACACACACAAACACATACGTGCGGGCGAAGTAGATGCTAGTAAGAGACGCTTCTACCGGGCGCGAGCGCGATTATTCCGTAAACCTGTCAGCTCGCGGAACGAGTTCGATCGCTCACATCACTTTATGACAGGCCTTTGCACCCTCAGCCTGTGCGGAACGCAGACCCGCAGGCCTGCCCCAAATGCGTCGATCTCACCTTCACTTTCATCGTGCGCGACGTGAAACCGTCAAACGGTTCAACAAAACGGAGCCCCACGCAAAGCGCGGTTCCGAAATGGTTCAAGGTTCGGCGGTGTGTTGTTGCGATCTGGTTTTATTTATTTATTTTTTTTTTTTTTCACTTCTCCCCCATTCGAACCCTCGTGCTCTCGTTCAGATACGGTGCCTCCCCGATCGGTTCCCGGGGCGCTCCGTGCTGTGAGTAAAAATCGCGCTATTTATTATCGCACGGGGATCGCACGGGGCCGGCCGGATGACGGATTTGTGACGGACTTTTCCGCATCGCAACGTCGCCCGCGCCCGCTCGGGCTTCGATCGGATTAGCCGCGGGGCACAAATTAGCGGTCGATCGAGCCGAACGGTGGGGTGCGGTGGTATCACCTCGCACCGTGCGGTTCCTCGTACAGTCAGCCTGCACGGGGCTTCTCCGATGCTAAAGTTAAACAGTATCACTATTAGACGAGATCATTATTAGACTTGCGCCGCGTGCGAGATAGAGCGAGAACGGATGACGGCGGATTCCAACGCCACTCGTGCCCGGTGGAGGTGGCAGTTTATCCGTCCCCTGCCCTTATCGCACCGCCGCCATCTAGCGTGTCCAGTGCAAGGCGACTTGATTGATGCCTAGCATTTGTGAGAACAGTTGTTGAATTAATTATGACTTGGTCGCGCAGACCAGGCACGCCGCGCGATCTTGCACAACGATCAGAATGTTATTTAGTTGTAGCCGCCGCTGAGCCGGGCCGTCGTTCGGCCCCGGCTAGATGAGATGAGCCCGCGATAGTCGCTCACCCATCAAGGTTGCGAAAAGTGACGCGTTTATAATAAGCCTGCCTGGCCGGAAAGGACACCGGGCTCACTTTCGCGGGCGCCCAATTTTTACTGCCCGCGACGCGTCGTTTTATGGAGGAAATCGCGACACCGCGCTGCCTGAGCGCGAGAGTTAATTATGATTTACCTGCGCGCACGGCGGTTTATTGGCGAACCGATTTTCGAACCATTTTCGGTAGCAACCGGCCGAGTGCAAGATTGATGGTTTCAGAGGGGGTAGTTTATTTTTTTTTTAATGTTTTATGAACCCATGGCACACAAAACCAGGGGACCCCTAAAAACCCCAAACCGATTTGGTTAACCATTATGATTTTTATTGATTTGTTGTGAGTGTGATTTGGCACAAAATGGCAAAATGGACGTTATAAATCCTGGGGTGCGGTTCAAGGATACAGAAGCCGGGCTTTAAAAGCTGCAACTATGTCTCTTCGAGGCGAAGTCACCGAGTCTAGCGTTTTATTGCGATTTGTGTTGCACTTAAAATTACCACACGTGAGGAAAGGACCCCAAAAACCAATATTAAGTTATTGTGGAACCTCCACCGAACGTGGCAGCAAAGTCCGCTGGAGCTGATCATCCTTGTGACTTTAAGTAAATTAGTCAACCGGGGATTGAGAAAGCCGTCATTAATTTAACACTCTTTCCACCTTTTTTGTGTTCGTTTCAGGTAAGCTCCTTTCCTTCGGAACCGAACCGTCAGTAAGTAAGAAATGAGTGTTCCTCCCACTTGAAACACATTAACCTGCGCAAAGAAGGTCGGGAAGAGGCTCGCCGTGAGCGTTGTGCTGCACCGGCCAGCCGAAAGACAAATGTGGGATCATTCCTTTTTGGTGCCATCCCCGTGCGTGGTAACGTACGGGACTTCTGGTCAGGAGGCGGCAGCGGTGGAGGATGCTGCGAATCACACACACGCACGAAGAGCGACGAGAAGCTCCCGATAATTTGCTGCCGGTAACGAAATTAATTACACCATTAATCAGCTCCCATTTCGGGCGCAGTTTTGCTTGGGAAGCGAACGTTTCGGCAGCGTTTTGGGGCAGGCGGATAAAAACAAAAATAAAAAAAACACCGAACGTGCTCGTCTTATCGGTTATGTTCGATCTGTTGTTAAGATTGGCCGTACAGCGGTCGGTACTGGGGATGAAGTGCCCGGGGTGGAAGACAAAACCGGCCCAAAAGTAGCCAAACCCACACTAACTTCGAACCCTCAAACAGTCGGCGGTGGTTGGACTGTTTTTTTTTTTTTATTCTGTTGGCACCGGACAAGCTTGTCAAAGTCGGCAAACGCGTTTTCCGCACGGCGATCGATACGTGCCGGAATCAACGCTGACAGGTGGTCATAAATACTCATTAGCATTTTTTGGGTGGCTGGTACCACTGCGCGTACTGCGCGATTTGCCTGCTAATCTTCGCCCCAGGTTCCGTACCCAGCGGCGAGTGCAACAAAGTGATACAAAAGCACTACTCTTTTCAGCTACATTACCAACTCAGCCTCACACGCACACCGCGATGGCAGGTAAGATCCGCAGCCTCCCACCGCCCTGCTCGGCCGCCCTCATAGGCTTTGTTTACAATGTTTTATCAATCCGTCGAATGCGGGCATGTACGCCCGGGAGGGGCCGGGCGCGGCACGATGCATAATTTATGGGCGAACCTTTTACGTCCCCAGTCCAGTTCGCGCCCGGGCGGTACTATCCCACGCCCGCCCGGTGCTCGGTGCGATCCTCTCGATCCTCTCGACCCCCTTCACCCGAACCGCTGACCATTCGTCGGGGCTGCATTCCTAGGCCAAGATGCGCACGCTACGCACGCTCCGGTCGGTTGCGAATGGGCGCGCTTTTGCCGGCATGAGCAGTGAAAAATCCACATCGGCGCGGTCTTATGTGTGCCGGTGGGGCTGCGGCTGCATCGATAAGATCTAGCGCGAGCCCGCCCGCAGGACGATCGGGCTGCAAAACGTTCGGGGCAACGCAGAAAAGCGCAAGCACCGACTCTTTCTTATCGCGGGCGGCAGATAATGGAACATGGACAAGTTTATTAGCGTTCGCCTGTTTTTGTTCTATTTTCGTACCGCGTTTATACACGTGTGGTGGATGCAGGTGGCCGAATGTATGCGTCGCGGTGCACCGCGAGAGCATCTAAGATTGAGCCCCGAATGCTTTATAGTGACCGAGGTGCCGCTTTCTGCGTTGGTCAGCCTGTGAAGCTGGGAAAGACACTTGACCTCGGCGAGCAATCAAAGTAATCTGTGGCTCGAAAGTATATAAGAAAATAATAAACAAACTTGAAAAATCCCGAACATACAAACAACAAATTTTTACAAATACAAATACAAACATACAAATTTTTGTGTTTTGTACATTAAATAAAATTGAAAAATGTACTAAATTGTGGTAAACTTTCCATATCTTTTAGTACGATTTTCCACCTATATATTTTCATATTGTTAAATAAACAGGTAAGCAGATGCATTCTCGCTTATTTAATGAACTGTATGAAATATTCTTTATATTAAACTTAGATTATGCATGAATTTGGAATAGCTTTTATTAGCGAATTAAGAATGAATTAAGGATAAATTCACTCGAACCGTCCAACAAACGCACTGAAGGAATTCGACCTTTTTTTAATCAGCACATTCACATAACTTATTGAGAGTCACGAAACAAAATTCTGACATCTTTTTTCAGGACAGTAGTTTTTTTTTTTTCAATTTTTAAAAAAATTTCAGCGATGTAATATATTTTTTGGCTCTTTTTCTTAATTTTATATCTTTGGCTAGTATATTTTTATTCGATCAAAAGTTCAAGGAACACCCCAAAAACTAATGAATGGTTTGTGGATAAGATTGGCCAAATATTATTTCTTTCCTTTATAATTTTCCAAAAGTAAGTTAAAAGTGCTATAACAACAACAACATCTACAAGTAAATCCTTGCCATTAGCCATTAACTTCAAATCCAGCATTCGACCTGTTACAGTTAGCGGTGAGCGGCACGGTAAATGAATAAACTTTATTTATTTCAAATAACCATTACTTACCTACACCACCGGTACCCGATTTGATAGGCTTCATTTCAAACTTTAGATCATGTTGCAATTTTGCCTCCAGCGGCAACCTGGCTCCATTGCTTTCTCGCTGTTGTTTCCGCTAAAAAGGACATTGTTTTATTGTCCGTCAGTGGACGGACGATCGGCGCTACACTTGCAAACCTGGACAAATAAGACCACGCGGTTCCGTCCGCCGTGAGGTTCGCGAGTTCGACCGGTACCACCACAACCACCACCCGGTCCAACCCTCCCGGTACGCTATCGTGATTTATTGTTTTCCACTCGCGGTTTATAAATAAAAGCAGCACGGGCGATACTTTACCCGCTTCTTATTATTTTCCGTTAATAAATCCTCCAATAATCCTCCGCCGCTCGTTTCGCTAACGGGCTTTGCCCGTTCGTTCGCATTGTATCGGGCGCAAGCGAACCCTCCGGTGGTTGCCGCCACCACCAGCATACGTTCCGCTGGCAGGATGTGCATTCGGAATATCTATCCTTCCATCGGACGATTGTTCAAACCCGCCCGACAAGAACTAGTTTCACATCCACCCACCCGCGTGTGTGGTGAAGTCTTGCGAAGGATTTATGGGCCAATAAGTGGCAGCAGCACCGGCGAGTGTTTTTTTTTGGGCTGGACCTGCGCTTATACGCGCGCCCGGTCTGCGCCTGGTGAATGGCTTTGACTTTATTATCTTATTACGCTAATCAATTTGACTTATAATTGCAAATTGGAGTAATTGTTCAAAGTCCGCCCCGTCCGGTCCGGTGCGCCAGGTAGCGCGCCGCGGAGAAACTTGAGAAGATTCTGGCCCAACTTTCCTACCGTTTCTCCACCGTCATGCGCACCGCACCGGTGGTAAAAGTAACGAATTCATTATAACCTTTAAACAGTGATTTACGATAGCGCTTGAGTGAGAGCCGTCCGGAATGGCGCGGACTGGAGCGCATTTTCGTCGCGGCCGTGTGTCACGGTGTGGATCGGTTCACCCCACCAAGAGGAGGTCCAGGACTTGGGCCGCGAACATCGACGGACGGTGATTTTTTTTTCTACGATAAGAACCTCGAAAAGCTTCTCCAAAGCCCTGGTCGCATGCTGGGAGTATAATTAATACTTACGCGCCTCGGCTACTGTTGCTTGGAATTTGCATCTTCCCCGGTGCTTCCCCCTGGTCTAGCGCCGATCCGAACCCAAAGGTGTATCCGAACCCTTACACTAAATTAACGAAACCGCCCGTACCGCCCAACGACGGGCAAATCCAAACGGTGGAGATAAAACAAACTCCACTGCACACCGTCCACCATTATCGTGCACGCCGACGAGGACGTGTCGGGCTTCCAGTCTTTTTCAATTTATGATAAAATGGTTTAAATAGTTTTAATTAATACTCCACCCGGGAGGGGTAGCCCTGGATGTTTGCCGGCTTTAGGAACGGTACCCCGAAGGGGCGTAGCTTTGCGCAGCACTTCGCGGTGCGTCTTCGGTGAGCTTTTGCATTTATCGTATGCGCACCTTCTTAACGCTTACATCTTCCGGCCGGCGGGCTTTGGTCGATGGCTCGGTCGATGGCTTGGCTGTTTGCTTCGGCGAGACGATGATAAATGGTGAAGTGGTTGCAAGCGAAGCCGTAAGTCTATTTTATTCCACTTGCAACCGCATTTCAAGCTCTTCGTTAATAATCAATTTGGAATAATAAAAAAAAAAGAAAGCGACACGTTTATCTCGGTTTATCGGTATCACCCACAAACGGGGAAATTGAAAACATAATTACAATTCGCAACGCAATCCATTACAATCCACCGGCATGACACGTTGGTTTTGCAACGAATGAAAATGAAACCACAACAGCCGGACCTCCTCCTCCCTCAATCCGAGCATCGATCGATCGAACGGTGATAATGAGCTCGAACATTCATAACCCTCGATGGCACCGAGCTGCCCATCGATGGGGGGGGTCGAAATTTTTCAATCGCTCCAGTTTATTTCTGCACTGGGGAAAAACCTCGACCCGGGCTGCCCGGGCAAACCGTACAGTTCGAACCACTTTTTCCACCCAAGCGAGCCCGAAATATGTTTCACCGGAAAACGGTGTGTGGGCCGTTTATTTATCGTGGGCTCATGGGCGATTCGGGCCGGAACCGTGTATGGGTTTAGTAATGTGCTCGCCGTTTATATACTGTCCACGTGTGCGTGTGCGGATTATTCGAACAAGTGATTAAACTGTAAAGAGGCTTTTCGCGGATGGATTTGGCTGACGGTTGAAGGCCTCTTGATTGGAAGCGGATATTGATAGCATCGCAGTGGGCGAAACAAATGGGCGAACATGTGCGGTAAACATTGTTGAAAATTTAAGCTCCCTCGCGACGAGTATTTGCCCATAGAAAATTATATAATGTCAAACTATTATGCGTTTATTTGTGTGTGTTAGTGAACAAGTGACTTTTTCTCACTTTTTCTAGAGTTAAATAGAACCTTTAGATCTAGTACCAAATATTAATTATTGGACCGTTATGGTCATAAGAGTAACTGATATAAATACACGTGCTGGATCAAAGCAAGTCGATAAATTATTTTTTGCAAACTGCATTTTGTTTGTTGGAAAAATGAGTAAGAAAATGACATTTTGAGATTTGATTTATTATTGTTTTTTTACGTATCCTCTACCATTGAGCTGATTAGTTTCATGAAATAAAAGAGAATATTAATTGATACAGTGAAAAGTTTCTTTAACATTGGCACCTTTTTATAATATAATATATTTGTTTCATTTTAAATGCAAAAAATTTCCATAATGCTAGGTTTAGCAGGAACTCCAGATTCCTCAAAGACACGCCAGAAAAAAACGGTTCAATTTTCCGGCGGGCGAAATTTGCCACTTCTATTAACGATATGGGGTTTAATCCACTTTATGGATACTTTATTTTCATGCACCCGCCCGATCATATTTAACGGGGAAAATTCCACACTTTATAGGCGTGGAAAGTTTCTTTGCCATCCTGCCATCCTTCCACCCCCAATGCACGGTGCGGTCCCTTACATCGCAAATCCAAATTTATAACGCATCTCTGGCGAGTTTCCGCGGGCATCCGGTACGATCACCGTCACCATCCGCCACCGCCGAAACGATGTCCGTAAGCATATCGCTGAAATAACAGAGCGAAAATGTCGCAATAAAAATTCATGAATTATTTTATGCTCACAGCGAGGGTTATGTTTGTTGGGGAGGGAGCCAAAAGACGGGAGCAAGCAAAAGCAACATACAAAAAAAATCTCCAAACAAACACAAAACAATAACCGAAACCTTTGGTGAATTCTTCGGCGATGAAAAATAAAAACCAACGAAACAGACGCAAAAGTGTAACTCAGCAGCTTCTGGCGAGGACATTACCGCACCACGTGGCCTCGGCGAACTCGCAGGCGCCATAATCGTTAAGTTTAATTTTCTTCGACAACAGCTTTGCGTTCTCGTGCGCGACGGGTGGGTGAAACGATTTGATTAGGTATTCGTTGTTGTTGTTTCCCCTCCCCTTCCCTCCTAGGTGTGCTGTCCTGCTGGCCACCGCTTATCGCGTACGGTTGTGCAGAGCTTGGCTTGGTGTTGGGTGTAGTACGCAGGGATAACACCTTCGCTGGTGGCGGTGGCTTTCTTCCCCGCTGCACTGCTCCACCTCCGCCATTAATCGGTCGCTGCAGGTAAAGTGTCCCGATCATTATCGTTTCGATCGGCGCAACCCGCGTGCTTGCCCCCGGGTGCGAGGTGGTTCTGCATGGCCACGGACCGTCCGTCCGTCCGTCCCAATTCATATTAAAGTGAGTAACACGGACACGTACGGCAGGAGCCGCACGCTCTAATGCATTAGCTGAAACCGACGCTGGCGCTTTAATCAAGAACCTGGCCACACCTCGAACGGTGTGGTATGGGACGAATGCCAGGTACCAGCCAGTCGTTCAGGTTCTTTGCGTGACGGACAGACCGGCAGGCGTTACACGACAGCTCCTTGGCTTTTAGTCGCTCACGGTGCACGACCGAGGTAACGTCCGGGCAGGACGGGAGAGCGGGCGGGCGGGCGAGCGGGCGGGTGCGTCGACGTAACGTCTCGAGCGAATGCGATTTCATCAGGTCGAAACAGTGTTGCACGAATGTTTGGCCGAGCGTGTGTGGGTCGATTGAAACGATGGTGTTGTTTGCGAGCATAAACACAATGTAATTAACTTTCATAATCAACAGCGAACAAAGTATTATTATACGCGTTATAACGAATTACATTAAACGTATGGTACGCATTACATTAAATACGAGCTTTGTTAACACTATGTATAATAATAAACAAAACATCAAAAATATATCATATATCTGTACAAAATAATCAAATAAAGTTGTTTTATTTTCTAAAAATTTTGATAGATGGATTCAATCGTTAATTTTATACAAAACATTCTGCTCTTGACATTCGAAATTTCTAAGGTGTTAAATTTGATTTCTAAGCCTCTTAAATGAGCTTTACACATGATTTTATATTTGTATTTGTTATTTATCAGCACATGTATTTCTATCATGTACCAGCTCAATTAGAAAGAATTAAATTTTATAACATCTAATTTTATTCAAATATTGCCATTTTTTCTATGGAAATTCCACACTTGCTTGGGTCTTCTTCGAATGGACTAGGACTTTATCATAATATTGCCATTTCACCACATTTGGGTAAATTTTGTTCATGCAATCAATAAAAGCCCTTATTTGCACGAAAAATTGCTATGGGGAGAAAATATTTGTCATTTTTTTCCTAGAGCAACTTTTCCATTCCCAATGTTCTTTTCAACACTGTGAAATAGCAAAGTAGTCGCAGGATCAAGGGATCGCAATATAAAAAGACGACCAAATGGAAATAGAACCAGGGGCGCAAAGGTGTTTCCATGCGACTGCTGCGTAATAAAATGTACCGGAGCAGTAAAATGTTCTTTAATAAATAATTTGTAAGCCTGAGTGTCTTGCACCAGCTCCCGTGCCGCTGAAACAGGCGAAACCAGGGTCGGTCGGGAAACCGGGAACCGGGAACCGGTAGTGGGGGGGTGAGCACAAAAAAAACGGAACAAACGTACAGCATTTGTACGCATATATGAGCATATATATATGAGCAAAGTAATTGAGTAACCGAATGAATACGGCACACGACTCATTCCCCGCCGGCAAGAGGGAATTTTATGTGCGAGGCAAGGAAACGGGAACCGGAAACAGCGAACAAGGTGTAAATGGGACGGGCAGGCAAAATGGCATCGGAAGAAAATCTTTCCCCAAGGACCGTGCGGATGTGTGTGAGTGTATGCTTCTTTGGGTTCGTTCATAATGCGTTTCCTTTCCCTTCACAATCACGGAATCCAGCGTTGCACAAGAAAGAAAGACGATTTCTTCGTCTTCCGCACCGAAAGCGGTGGAAATGTAAAAGGGTGTGGTATCGCTCCCGCAATCATCCAGCAACGATACGGGCAAGGACGACCGAGGGAGTGCCCATAAAATTTCCTTATGTAGCGAGCGGGAAGCGAAGTGTTTTTCTTATCGCCAGCACACGCACGCACGCCCATTTCCATCACCGCAAACGTCTGCGTCACTCGTTTGCGACCGACTAAACGGCGTCCGAAAAGTGGGGCCTCCCCCACGCCACGGTTCGTTATCTAACAACAAATTGAAAGTTATTGCGGTCAACTTTCCGGCAAAACGCACTCTGCTTCTACCATCAGCGTTCAGTGGATTTTGACGTTTTGAAATAGGACGAAGCTGAAATTGATGGAGCAAAACCGGCCGCACGGTTGAGTCGAAGAAAAATAAACAAACATTCCTCCGCTATACCACCTAACACACACACACACACACACACACACACGCATGAACGTATACTCACGCCATCAAAATCCTTCCATCAAATCCTTTTCGTGTAGCAGAAACATGCGTGTACACGCAGGACTTCACAAGAAAAGTTTGTTATCGGACTCTTCCACCAGTTAGACTAATGCCTCTGTGGGCTATGAGTCCTCCCCAAGGGTAGGGGTTTGCCACTGCACGAGGATGTGGTTTGAGTCTAGAGGATGGGGTGGGCAGGTTGGAGGTAGCCAGATAGGAAATGAAAATGAAATGAAAATGGTGTCCTTAAACTGAGTTCAAAAGCTTTCCAATTAACTATTCGCCGACTTTTCCGAGCAAAGTTTCCGCGTGCGGGCGTCTCCGTTTGTGGCCGCATGTGTGACTGTGTGTGCGGTGCGCAGAGTTTGCCGAAGGAAGCAAAGAAAAGTTTCGTCCAACATATACGAACGACCTAGTGATTGGAAACTAGCCGGGCTTAGTGTGGGAGATAGTAGATTGGGCAATAATTTTGATCCTAAGTTCAAAGAATTATGAAGTCGCTTAGCCACAGAAGGAAAAGAAAAGGTGCAAAGTTCCCTTTATTAGAAATTCTTTACGCTGAATTCGGAAGAATTTGGCTTCACTGAATAGAGTGGAGTTCGGTAGAGTTTGAAGATAATTATTTTATAGTCCTAGTAAAATATGACTACGGTACCAATTGAGTCGTGTTTTCAAAAACAGGAAGAACAGACTTATTCTTTTGATAAATATTCTTTTTATTTAAAAAAAAAATTGCAATCTATAATAGGAATATTATCACCGTTGTACGATGCAGAGATTCTTAAGCTATTAGTACCACCTATCCGCTTAAATAATCCACCACGAAAAATAGTAGCATTTGTAATTGTTGTATAAGCCATAATAGACCTTCGTTGGTTTTTTTCTGTATATAGAAGAAAATCTATCAAAACGCTCAGTTTAAACAGATTATTCGTGTCCCAGTCTGTTTTTGTATTGTTTAGAACTAAATTTATGCAAAATATCGTTTTGAGAAGATATAAAATATATCATATAAGTACTTCTTTTGAGTCTTATAATATATCTCAGCGGCTCATGCAGCTAACTAGCTCATTAAGTTAATGAAACATTTCTTTGTGGTTTGCAAATCGATCACCATTTCTAAAACATTTGCATGTTTCGGTCATGTTTTATTCGACTCATGAGCTATATTTCACAGACCGATCTGACATTTAAACAACCGCAATGATTCTTAGTTAACGCTTGCTTCAAGTTTTACTCCTTACGTGGGCAGCACGCGCTTATGGAGTGGAAGCTACACTAAAAGAACGCAAACAAATGACACCGATCGTAAATAGTGCGGCATCGATCGGCACCGCAAGGTGGACCGAGTCGAGTAGCGAACGTGGCATCCGAGCATGGACATCGCACACCACTCGCTACGGGGGATGGGGGATGCAAAATGTCATCCCCGGCAAGGGAACACGTATTGCACGGCGGCGTACTTGCGTCGCTGCACTGTCGCAGTAAAGCGTTCCGCGAGTCTTCAATTGATTTCGATAAACCGGAACGCCCGTAAAATCCGGCACTCGAAATTCGTAAAGCCGTTTTTATTGTGTCCACCGTAAGAAACCGCGGGGCGGGCCATAAATTTCACACCGGCTTTGGGGGTTGGCGGTGGGTGGTTGTCTCGCTGGCAGGCGGTTGTCTCGTAATGTGTCGAATTTCGATTACAATTAACCTTGTTTATCAACACCGGCAACATCCGTCGTCGACACTTTTGCTTTTTCGCACGGCTTTCGCGTCGTTCAAATGGGGTGAAATTTACGATCACAATAATCCACACCAGTCCAAGGTGTTCTTGCTGGTTCGGGGTTAATAATGGATGTTGAAACATAACATGTTTACATCGCCTGTTTGGGGTGTGCTTTATGTAAACCACCCAGGATCTGTGCTGCGTAAAACAAACCCATTGTACAGTTCGTATAGAGCTGGTGTATTGAGTACGGCAAAATAATTGGAAATAAATTCCAATCTTCCAAACATCACCCAATCTTCCATTACCGTCGAAGATGGTGGTCTGGAAATAATGTGAGGCTCATATTAATATTGGCAGGACGCATGTCTCATCCACGCCGCCATCTGACGACTGCAGAAATTGCGCCCACTGCCCTGTGACAAAGCAACCATACGTCGATCACATGCGCAGCACCTCATCGGTAAAGCTTCAAACTTCAAATACCGAACCCGGTTGCGTTGGTAATGCGAGAATTAATTATTTGCTTCCCGGCGTGCAAACAGCGCGATGAATATGCGGGTCACCTCCTCCCCCCCCCAGTAGCTCCCGGTCCGGCGGGGACACCTTCGGGGCCGAAAGTAACCCCGAACGTGGTGGGGAACCTCCAGGACGCGTCCCGGGATGCGGTTGCGGTTGCAGCGTAGCGTGGCAAACCACATTAAATACTACACGCACACACGTACGCTCACCCAACATTGTCTGGGAACCGGGGGTACAGTTTGTTGGCTTTGATTCGGATTTTGAATTTGGAAAATGAGATTTTACGTGCGCTAGTGTGGGCCGCCGCGGTTACTCCGTGGCGTATGTGTGCGCTGCTCAAACGGGAGGAAGCATGCTTTGATGAATTTTGCAGCGCCCGTAGTTCGTAGCAACCAGACGGGACGACGTCTTTGACGGTGACGCCCCAACAGCACAGTACATTTGAGGTAGCATTAATGAGGTAGAAAATTGTTATGCACTTTGCGAACGGTACCTGTTTGATATCACACTCGTATAAACGCGACATGACACGCGAGGTAGACAACATCGAACATCCATGTTCGAACGGTGCGTTGTAATAAAAAAAAATCCGTCTCAAAATGGGTGGATTCACCTTACGCTTAATCTTTTTTATTCTATCTTTATATTATTTCTAAAAAGGATCGACTTTCCGTGGCGGGAAGATACAAAGATAGAAAAAAGGTTCGCCACACCCATCCGCCGGCCGTATTTACCTTTGCGTTGTGGGTCAGAACATAGCATCGTGATTGCAGGGGTTTTTCCATGTTTTTTCTTCAAACACTATTTTCTGCCAACTCTAAATGATTTTGTGTCAGTAGTTTTAATTAATTCCTATGCAGTTTCAAAAACTGTTCTAAGTAAAACTGAGTTAAAATACGGATGACTAAAGAGTAAAATGTTTATTTGTTTACTATATCTGTTTGTGAAACGTTACAAGTGTTCAGTATTTGTTTGGAAAACATTCTCAAAATTCAAAATAACACAAATTTTATGAATCATACGCAAACTACGATTTTAGCTTGATAGAAAAAAGGAACGTACATGCGATTCAAAAACTTCGACGTGAATACGAAACTCAGTACAAAGAACGATTTTGTTCTTATCCTTTAGAAAATGGGTGTGCAAACCCTGCCGCAGTAATGCCGCCGGATTTTCTACGTGCCTGCTAGCTAGTTGACCCCTCGTCGAAAAAAAGGCTGCCTCGGTTTTAGAGAACAAAAAAAAATATATAAAAACGAACTTTAAGCGTTGGAAACGGCAACGAGATTTTTCTGCATCTGTCGCTGCAATCTCGGCTGCTCCCGGGAATCAAGGAATTGCTCATTTTCTGTAAATTAACAACATTAAAGAAACATCACTCGAGGGGCGGCTCACGAATGGAAAAGGGAAGGTTTTTTTTTATACCTGCTCATCCCCACCAAAGCACTCGTCTTATCCCCAAGCGATCCAGCGGTGGAAAAGTACTGGAAAAATCTCAGTTTTCATGTTCCACTTCGTTATGTACCTGTCGGCGGGCTGCAGTGAAAGAGATACAAGTGGATGGAAGAAAAGGAAAGCAAAAACAGAATAAAACGACCGGGTAGCAGAGAGCCCTCGACGACGGGATACGGTCGCCCGGCGGCAGAAAACCGTGCTAGGAAAGTGTAAAAGGAAAAAGGCATCTATCCGATCCTAGCACAAACCGGGCACCCACAGATTTCCCGCTGGCTCACACAACGCGTCTCTACGCGTCCCGCGCACGATGAGAACACATTTTCCAATTAAATATTATAATCTAAATTGTAATTCTATCCCAAAGCTTGGTGCAGGCGGGTGGGCACGATGGGCGAAACCCGCCGCGATGGGCCGGGGTTTTTGTTTTCCTAACACAAAAGCCACTTTACTCCCGCCCGCACGCCCATCATCGCCGTCAATTTGTTGGCTCTTCGCGCCGGCTGATGTAAGTAGCGACTAAGTGAAACAAATGAGCTGTTGCCTTGCACTCGAACGAGAAGCCACACGTTTGACAAGTCGCCTGCTCGGGGCGCTCTTCCGAAAACACCGTGCCATCTTTTGTTGATAATAATGGCAGCGGAACAAAAACGTCTCCGACCCTGTTGCCACTTCATTCGTCACGGCGGTTGAGATTCGCCCCCGGGCGGTTGGGTGAAGTAAATTAATTTAATAAAAGCTTTAAATGGCAAAAAAAAGCAATGGCGCACGCGGGAAACGGTGCGCAATGGCGCGTGAAACAAAACAAATATTTGCGCTAAGGCACAGGTAGGACCGGGCGGTGTCCCAGTGCGAGCCGTGCTTGGGGAAAGCACGTCGAAAGCACTTATAAAAATACAAAAAGGAAGAAAAATAAGCATGCATCCAGATAAAGGCACCTAACTGTGCATGACG